>NDXB01010978.1:0-32376 GCA_002631895.1 Agapornis roseicollis | reverse complement strand
GGGGGGGGGGGGGAGAGGAGATTCTGTGAGAAAAAGTAAATGCAAATTCCAGTGTAAAAGTGGGTACCAGTTACTGACACAGACTAAACAATTTTTATGAGAAGAACAATTTGTAGAAGTCAGCAACTTAAAAATGTGCACTAAGTGTTAGTGCAATGGTATATGTTTCTCTGTTGTATTTTTTAATTGCTCGTATCTACAGTCAATGTTCTTACAAATCTGTGTAATGTAATCATCTGGCTGAACTTTTTTTTAAACCAGATGTTATAGAATAGGCAAGTACAAGATATTTCCAAATGAGAAATTCCTGTAAATACACTAATATTTTTGAAAAGTACATTAAAATATGTATTTGAAAGTCTTATGACTGGTTTTATCTCTTCCAGAAAAATTGGAGGATGGGAAAAGTAAGGTGACTCCTAGAAAACCTATCACAGTGCTACTAGAGAATCCAAGTAGTATATAGGTTTGACCTGAAGTCCAAGGATGTCAAGATGTTAATTTTCTGTGGTACTTATCTCAGAGCTTGTATAAGAAACAGCTATTTTGCAACAAACTAAAATAAACGAACTGGATCTGCTCTGATGACAGCAATTGTTTCTGGGGGACTTGCTGCAACCCAGCAAATCCAGGAGCAAGATTTCCAGGCTTTTGTAGTCTGGGGCAACTACTGTTCTGACTCAAATTCCATTTGCTTTCAAAAGTTAAATAGTAGTTCTTCAAGAATTTGTTCTAGGAGGGTTTTCTTTAGCTGTAGTGACTCCTACATTAGGGAACTAAGGCTGGGTCTAAACACCCTTTTGTAGACTTGATAGGAGATGAACCAAACTGAGGCAGGGGTTGCTTGTGGCACACAACATTATTCTCCAAGACAAATCCTCTAGACAATCAAGGTTTTAAGGTACCAGGAGAATGAGGCAGCTCCTTCTGGTAATGAGTTCTTCATCATTCATCCCTCTGGTAATGGGTTCTCCATCATTCATCCTCCTGGCAATAGGCTCTCCATCTTTCATCTTGACATAAGAAATTTTGTACAGTAAGAACAATCATTTATGGAACAACATCCTCAGGAATATGGCAGCATCACCATCACTGGAGGTTTTCAAAAAGGGGACTGAATAAACATCTAATTTAATCTAGGCTGCCTTTCCCATGAAAGGTTGGACCAGATGACCTTTCAAGACCCCCTCAAACATGGGCTGTTGTGTGATTCTATAGTCCAACTTTGTTTAGCGTTTAACTACAGAACATAAAGGGATGTTAACATTTGAAAGAACATGTATTGCTCTCTCCCTCTTCCTTCTCCCTCTCCTTTTTCCTTCCCTTTTCCCTCTTCCTTCTCCCTCTCTCCCTTCCCTTTTCCCTGTCTCCCTCCCCTTTTTCCTTCCCTTTTCCCTTTCCCTCTCCCTCCCCAATGAAAACAAGAAAGATATTCAGCAAGACTTCTGAGAATTTTCTTGCTGTTGAAAAAAAAGATGGCATCATCCTGAGGTCAAGAGGCACCTAAAGGAAAATGCCCACTTCCAGAATACCTATGGAAGTTCCTGTCAGGAATGACATTTTAAAATACATTTTGATATATATTTAATTATTTGCAGTCTAAGTCTTCATGATAAGAACAGCAATTCTTACTCAGTTCCTTTCTGTACACTACTGTAAGCACACACTGTAGTGGCTAACACCAGTCTATTAATACCACATTAACTTCCTTTTACACTAAGCTAGCGTATTTCATGCTGGGGAGTACAATTTTTTAATTAAATATAAAAGGCTAACCTTGCCTTTTCAAAATACAATTGATGCAATCATTTTAGAACTTGCCTTCATGGTAAGGCCTGGGTTTAAATCAAAGAAGCCTGATTTAAATCAAAATGGCCTGATGGCCTCCAGATTATCTTCACCAGAACAAGACCTTCATTTGCTCTGCATTTAAAGGCAGGAAAAGCAGTAATAAGAAATACTACTCAGATTCTAAACATAACAGAATGTCTGAAAACAACAGTGCTATTATTTAAGTCTTATAAAATAGTACAGATACACTTTGTTAACTGTCATTAAGTTATCTATATGAGGCACTGAGCAATGTCCTAGCTCTTGGGGCACTGGTGCTTAAGTGATCCTTGCAGTGGCCAGGCAACACACTGGGGAGCACAGTGCTGTTTCTAGAGCAGAAGGTAAGGGCCACAGAGCGGGTCAGCTGATGTCTTCATTAATGCACACAGGACCTGAACTCAAATGTCATCAAATGCCACCATGAACAGTTTTATGAACTCAACTGCTGCTCTAGAAACATCCCTTTCTGCACTTAAAATGGATCATTAAACATCCCCAAAATCAGCCTCCAGTGTCTCCCCATGGACGCAGCCCCACAGGCACAGCACTTCATTCACATCACCTCCCTCATGGAAACGAAACCGTCTGGTAGATGGTAGTAGAATATCCCACCAACACATATTTCCCTTTTTACAGCAAACTTCCGAAGTGGGAAGAGTCTCCATAACCTTCACCAGACAAAACAATGACGAAGGCCTTGCCAGGAGGTTGGCAGAACCAAGGTGGCCTCCAGCTCCCTCCAGGGCGACGACGGGACACTGCGGCCATCCAGGCCTCCCAGCAGCGGCTCTGCTCCGGCTCACACCCAGCCCAGGCAGCGTGCCGCCCCCGGGAGGGCGAGGCCGGAGCATAGGCCGGCGCTTAGGCCGGGCTCCCTCGGCGCATGGAGCAGCCGGTGGAGGGCGGCGAAATGGCGGCGGCGCTGTGGGCCGCTAAGCGGGCGCTGCGCGGGGAGCTGCGGCAGCGGCTGCGGGCGCTGAGCGCGGCGGAGAAGCAGCGCCAGTCCCGCCTGCTCGCTCGAGAGGTGGGTGCGAGCGCGCCCGCTTCCAGGAAGAGCGGCCCGGGGGTGGCGGGGGCAGCGCCGGGGAGCCGGGCTCAGCGCGGGGAACCCCGGCGGGACTTTCCAGGCGGCTCTAGGGACCGGGCGGTGACTGAGGGCTCCCGCCGAGCTCCTCCAGCGCTGCCCGGCTTTCCCGGGCGGGGAGCACCGCCTCGGCCCCAGCCTGCTCCCTTCACCGCTCCGAATGAGCGCCGAGGAACAGGGCTGGTGGCTTTGGTAACAGCCATCCTCGAGTGGAACCATGGGATTTGTAAAGCTGGAAGCGAATTCTGCCATAACCCCCCCAGCAGCCGGGTTCTTGTGGGTTCCTGGTGGGGGCGTGGCTTTGCGGCCAGCTCCTGGCAATCCGGGTGGCTATTTAGCAACTATCTCCATTTAAAACAGCTGTATCTTGATTACCTGACTGATGTTCCTGTTCTGTGTTTTCCGTGGTATTTCTTCCATGCAATTTTATTTCTAGACTTTAAAACGTACCAAGCAGGGTTTACCTAATCGGAATCCTAGCACAGCGTGGTGTGGCATGTTCTTTTGAAAAGCCCTGTTTGCTTTCTCATCACAAAGTTTTTATGTAGATGTATTTTATCATTTTAATAAACACAATAAAATGTTGTTCTGCAGTCACTGCATGTCCTAGAGCACAGTACTCATTTTTACGTTTTGCAGCACAAGTGGGTGTTTCTAGATGATCTACATTTGTGTTGTTATTTTCCTGCCAGAGGATTGCAAATCATTTTACAGACTTCACTTAATATTAGCATGTAGCTGCTTAATGACTGGGGTATGGCTGCACAGAAACTTCAGGTCATAGGAAGCTTAACAGGAGTTCATGCAACCCTTTTTTACTGGGAATGCTTATATATATATATATATATGTAATGACCTATCATGTTTCTGCATTTTGGTAATTAAACATCCTAGACTAAAATCTCTTAATTTTTTGAGAAAATGTTGGCATGCATCCTCTTCAAAACTGCAGTCCTCTGCCAGGTTCATAAGCACCTAGCCCATGTAGTACCAGGCTTTAGGAGCCTGTAGCCTTTGTCTAAACTCAGCAACAGAACACGTTTGTGCTTGTGGAGAGCACACTAAAAGATACAGCTTTTGTTTTGCTTAAAAGAAGGCACTGGAAAATACAACATATAAATTGGTGTTATCTTGCCATTTTAATTATCTGACACAAATTGAAAGTCCTGAGCTTGCTTGAGACCGAGGGGTGGTGTGCAAATGGCAGAAAGTAGAGTCAGCTTCTTCTATAGGGGGGTAGTACCGCAGACATGAAGAATTTATTGCAAGTGCTAAAATAGTGTTTGGAATGCTATAAGGCTGAAAATGTAGCTTTATAACATATATCACTGCTTGCAGCTAATAAAAGTGAATAGGGTATTTTATAACACTTGAGCAGTAGTTTTAGCCATAAAATCTCATCTCAAAGTGAAATAGTTTCTTGGGCTGACCCAGCCACTGGTACTTAATTAGCTTCTGGATGATTATTCTGTTCTAATGTTTATGATTAAAGTCATGCTGTTTGCATGCTCTGATTCTGCAAAAATAGCCATCAGGTGGTAAGCAAAGGACAGATAATATTTGCTCAGACTGGAAAATCTTTCACCCTTCTCAGAAAATGCTCCGAGTCATAGCAGCTTCATCTTCACAGTTCTGAAAACATTCGAAATTGTGTCTTCCTGTGTGGTTTGACATCTTCAACCTCTTTCTTCTATATGACATAGTCGATCTGTTGCTGGACTTGTTGGAGCGGATTGGACCTGTGTGGGGCCCACAGCACACAGCACCACTTGAAAGAGGAGAGTTTCATGTCTCAGTTTCTCTCTTCTCCAAAACCATGAGAAGATTCAGCTCTGGAGGCCCTCAACAGCATGAATCACAGGAACTGGCTGGAGTCTGCAATTTGACTAAATAGTCTTTATTTCAAACAAAAGCTACCATGGAAATTCTGTTGTTTAAAAGCTTAATACTTATATACAAAACTCCATGTGTAATGTTAGGCAAATTACAAAAGCAAGTAAAATACGGGTTTGAATTGTGAAGGCATTTCTATGGCCAAGCAAGCAACACATTACCATAGTTTGGTCTGCAGTAGGGTTTGGGTTTTGTTGGGTTTTTTTTTTTTTTTTTTTAAAAAATTAAAAAAAAACACTGTTTCCATAGTTGCAAGTTTAAATTGCATTTGATGCCATTAACTTTATGTATACNAAAGTAGGTAGAAAGTAGTGTTTGTGTTTTTTTGGGTTTTTTTTTTTTTTTTTTGCCTTACAAAAATATATCCATCTTCTCAATGTTTTGTCTGGGTTTTTCACTGTTGTGCTGGAAAAAAAGGGAAAAAAGGAGCGATAAGCATATCTCAACTTGGATAAGGGCAATTATTTATCCCTCAGGCCAGGGCCAGGGCAAAGGCTAAAGCTCAAAAGAACAAGTTACCCTGCAGTTACACAAACACAGAGCAGAGGATTTGGTGCTCTGTCTCCTACAGATAAGCACAGTTTCTCCATTATCTGATATTTTGGACAGATTTTCACAAGTGTGAATCACATTTAAATGAGAAAGGACACATTTGTATTTGTTTTGACCAGATGTAAGTAATAAACTATGTGCAGTACTAGAGAATGAGAAGACAAATGTTTAGAAATCTTCTCTCAAATTTTAATGTGGAATTCAAATGAATGGGTTAGAGACATAATGAGGTACAGATGCACTAACACTTTTTCACCATGTAAGTGGTTTTTGTTTTCCTTCCCGTATTCACTCTTTTATAAGCCCAGCACAGAGAACCTCATGAAAATCAAAAAATGGTAAGGCCATTTTTCCTTCAAGCTCTGAAAAATGTGCAGTAATAAGATCCCCCATTAGAAGCTGGTGGTGTTTGAAGTCATATATTTAAACTTGCTGTAGGGAAGGTATTTCAGGTTAAAAGAAAGAAAGAGGGACCTGGCCTTGGAAGATTTTGTGCTCTGCAGTCATCTGCTCTGCTGCTAATTTTCTTGTGAGTTATTACCATTGATGCACTTTTCATTCTACCGTGGCCTGAATGGGACATGCAGCATTTAAAAAGGGTGGAAGAAAAGGAATGCAAACACCTCATGTCTTGCATAAGCTGGCAGCTCTGACCTGCTGTATCTTGCTCCAGTGATGTTGGGCATTTGAGGATGTCTGCACTGTATGGCACGAACATTAAAAGGATCAGGAGATTGCCTCCTAAATTGTTTTTTGCTGGCCAAAACCTGTGTTACAGTGTTCTGTTCACTAGTTGCAAATACTTCACCTATTTTCATTTGCTGATGGTGAAAGCGTTGGAGTAGGAATCAAAGTAAATTTCTTCTTTTCATGATGCACGATAGTTTGTGTCTCTACCCTTTTCAGTGTATATTTTTCTCCCATTGTGTGTTTAATTAAAATAAAGTAAGAGTTCTTTTTGTAAACTTTTCATAAACGATTGCCCCGATTTCCCATGTAGGTGATTGGCCATCCCAAGTACCAAGAATCCAAAAGAATTGCAATCTTCCTAAGCATGCCAGATGAAATCCAGACAGAAGAAATCATTAAGGACATTTTTAAGAAAGACAAGGAGTGTTTCATCCCACGTTACAAGCCTCACAGCAATCACATGGACATGCTGAAGTTATCATCAGCTGAAGACATTTCATCGCTTACTTTGACATCCTGGAATATTCTTCAGCCTAGTGATGATGACAGTGCAAGAGAGGAAGCTCTTGCTGGCGGTGAGTGTTTTCTTCCTTATTGTGGGATTGTTGAGCAGGAGTAGCTTGGAGGTCAGCAGCAAATAATCTGATAGAGTGAAATGAGATGCTGCACTTTGATTCTATATGTTGTAGAGGTGCTTAAGTCAATGTAAGCAGATGCTTGTTTCTCTTGCCTGTTTTTCTCTATCCTGTGCCACCCCTGTAATACGTCAGCAGAACAGGAACAAGACTGCACTGTTTTTCAGCTGATCCAACTGAAAAAACTCAACCTTCTAGATAAATCCAGAGTCTTGGTCTGACTCATGGATATCCTCGGGACAGTGTCAGCAAGCATAGCACAGAGAGTCATGAAGTACGCAGGCTTGTTGGGAATCAGAATGTCTTAGGCTGCCAGTGAAAGTCGCAGGGATTCAGAGTTTTAGGATGCACTCTGAGAACTTTAGTTTGGGCTGCCTGAAAGGTGGGGAACTTTTCAGGTGATGCCTGTAGGCTGACATGAGAATTCTCTGAAATCTTTGATCTTTCAAATTGTACTGCATGGATGATTCACAGTGCTGATATGAAGCCTGCCCATGCAGAACACCTCTCCAGACTGAGACCTTTGTCTGAAAATAAAAGGACTTTCTTGTAGGCTTGGATGAATATTGCAAATCTTTCCCATCATTATTCTCTCACATTTTGATTTTATAATGCTTTCTCAGACACTGGATTCTTCATAGGGTTGAAAAGTAAGGTTGGTTTAGATCTACCTAGTGGCATGTATCTTTTAGTCCCAAAATAACCTCTGTCTTCCTTAGCCTAAAATTGCCCAGCTTCTACAAACTTGTGAACAAACTTGTTTCTTCTGTGTCTGCATTCAATATTTGCATTCTTTTTGTGAAGACATTAATATCTTCCTGAAACATCTGAAGAAATGTTTAATGTCATTAATGGAAAACTCATGTCGAATTCAAGCTTGAAACAGTCTGGGAAGATTTTCCCTAGGTAGAAGTTAGTCATGCAGACAGCTTCCACACACCACAGACATACAACTTTTTAATGCCTGGTAGAGGAACATAATATTTATATGATTCTGGCAGGTTGACCTTGGGTTTGTATTTGCTTCAGGATGCCAGTGTACTTTTTCCCAGAACACGTAACTGTCTTTGTTTCTCTTTTATTTTCAGTCTCTACCTCTTTCTTATATTAGAATGCTTTCTGTGTTGACATGTTAGCTAGCAAGGTATTTCAGTGCTTCATACAATCATCTTCCTTACATTTAATATTTAGCCTGTAGCTTGTTTACCTAATTTTTGTCAAAGATTTGTGTGTATTGGTGTGATTTAGGGGTTTTTGAAGGTAAGCCTTAAAATGTCCAGGGTTCAGGCACTTGGGACAAGCTTTTCTACTGCTGATGAGCTGCTGTTCATTGACTTAAACAAGTCTGTTGCAGAAATCACAGAATAAACACACAACAGTTTTAGGCATGATGGAAGGAATGACTACCTGGTATAGAGTGCACTGAGATGTATGTGTTGCAAACAGCTCAGGTGTCAGGCAGTGAAGATGATGGGGGAAGGCAGGAGCAAGCTTTGGTACTTGGCTCATGCTGGAGTTGCTGTTCCATTGTCTGCACCAGGATATGGTTATGGGCAGAGAGCAATGCCAAAAAAACTACTGCAGTCTACAAAGAGATGCCAAGAGAGCAGTTGTAACAACTGGTGTATGTCCACATCAAACTTGTTCTGCCCGAAGTTCACTTTCAGTCTGTGCTCAGTAACTTAAGAATAATTCAGTTTGGATTGGAAGTCAGACCTTGGTTCTTTATGATTGGGCAGTTTTTGTAGACTAGAGAGTAAGTTTAGGTTTGTTTCACTATTGCATAATCAGACTTTGTTCACACAGAAACACACACTGCATCTCAATGTGTCTTTAAATTCCTTTTGCTGCATTTTTTATGTCAGTTACTGTATTTTTTGAACTTGGGTACATTTGCAGGAATGCAAATTGCCTTGCTACTACATCCATCCTCCATTCTTGGCATTATGCATGGATGAAACATTTATCTCTGTGATGTTATCAAATACTATGGTGATCTGAGGCATTTACATTGTTATAAGGAGATAACATGGTGTTACATTAGTAATGTTCCCATTGCTGACATAAGTTGCTATGTAATTTCTAAAAAATACCCTGCAGGTACATAAATAAGTCATGTCATTTCTGAGTGTATTCATTTTGCATGACAGAAAGCTTAAATTCACACTGTCCTTAAAACTTCAGGCACAGTTATTGTGACGAATAGCTCAAATATTAGAGTAGGTATAATATTTACATAGAGTTTCGCTGTCTTTGGTAGTGCTCAAGCAGTGTCTAATGGATGTGAACCTATCCTTTTGAATAGACCCTCATTTTGAAGACAGCCCATTTTCTGTTGGATCAGGGTTTACCCATTTTCATTTTGGCAGTACACCGCGTAACACCTTGTTGGCATAAACAAAGATCTCTGCAGTTTTAGTAGTATAAAGTCTGTTATCTTCTCTACTGGGCACGCTGACAGTAATCCTTATGTAAAAAGTTGCTTTCTTTAGGCTAAATGGACACAGTAGCAGAACAAAGGTGGAAGAAGTTCAGATATTTTATTTGGAGTAGGGGTGTATGTAGGTGCATGACTTGGTTCATTTCCAGCTACACCTACTGAAAGATTTTGACAACTTCTGGAGCAAGCCAGTGGTATGTTTTCTTAGTAGGTACAAATTCCATCTGTATCCTTGCCCATCAGAAGTGTAAATGTGCACTGATACCAAGTTTTGCCCAAGGTAATACTTTCAATGAATTTCAGGTGGGTTGCAGCAGTTGTTTACAAGAGTATAAATACCTTGCACAACTTTGGAAAGAGTAAATAAGATAAAAACATGCTCCCTGTTTGCTTTTATCCTGACTCCTACAGAAATTTAAAAGGACATTTCCCAAGCAGTTTTAGTTTCAGTGTGGTTTAGGGAGGCAGTGTGATTCAGTGGGCTGGACATAGGTTTCCTAACTTGTAATGACATTTATTATTACTTAAACCTGCTCTGAGAACTCTGGAAAAAAGCTGGGACTCATAAAAAGACGACTGGATTGAGTTACCTCCATATGGTGAAATTCTTGGAGGTGGTTTCTTTGAAAGGAAGGCTGGTGGCCAACTGAACTGAAGAATTTCAACTGGAAATCCTGGACCTGAGCAAATATTACACATAAGTGTTCATAACTGAACTACTGACTAGTAGTTGAAGGTGTGCAGTGAATTATAGACAACTTTTAAAACATTCACCTAGGTAATGGGGAGAGGGGGCTTGGCCTTGATATCTTTCCTTGGCTGAAAAATAAAGAGTTATTAGAAATTTTGGCACTGGATCTGGTTACTCTAATGGACTGTGAGCCACTCTCCTAAGAAATGCAACAAACGGCATTATGTGTACAGACTTAAATAAGCCTCTTTATCTGTGTAAATTCTGCCCTGGCCTTTAAGTACATTATTACATAGTCCTTGCCTGTCAGATCTGGGCTCATTCAAAGATGAACCCAGATGCAGTGATACAGGGTCTCTCAAAGGTGCAAGAGATGAATACTGCTTGCTGTTAATGAATGCTGCTAACAGGTATGTGCTCAATCATTTGCTTTCCCTCTGTTCAAGTTAGGGCTGCAGGCCTTTACTACTATGCGTTATTCAATCCTTGGTATAGGAACAGAGTTCTTCGTTTCTGTATGGGCTCTATCACTACAGTGTTCAATGACTTAAAAGATATTAACCAGTATTTGCTGATGGAGAAGCAGCAAAGGCTCGGGATCGTGGTTCCAGCCTGAGTTGTGCAAAGGATATGCCCCCACTGAACACAGACTCTTTTGCATGTTTTTCTTCTCTGTTCCCTCTGAAATTATCATTTCTCAGATTTGCCTCATTCTTGGGCTAGACCCCATTTCCCAGCTTACTTTCTCTGCTCTCACATGCCCCTTTCCATCCCTCTGCTCTGAATCTCCCACTCCAAGTATCCTTCACTGGACTTTCTGACTATGTTCCCCATTTCCTCCTGCCCTCAGTCCTAGCCTGTCATTTTACAGCCAACGAAAATAACTTGCCCCTGCCAAAGGGAGATCATGTGCTTTTGTCTTCTTTCACTTGTCCACTTCCAGGCATGCAAGATTCTCCATCCCAGTTTACTCATTTCCTTCCCCACTGTGCGGGCTTCTTTCTCTTTTTCATTGGTGTAGAAAAGCTCCTTCACTGTTAAATAGTTTAATGGGGTATGTTGAATAATCTCCACTACTCTGCTAAAGCTTAATGTATTTTTGCTTCCAGAAATGAAGGTATCAAGAACTCTACTTGTAATTTAGTTTGGAGACTCCTGGCATTTTCAGTACTGGAAACTTTAGTGGCTGATCATAATATTTGTGTTGTACCTTCAGGATAATTACTGAATTATTAACTAGATCATCTGTGCTTTAAATAACAGTACATCTACAATTAGCAATAAGATACAAATTTCAAACAAAGTGAGGAAATACTAATGTATGTCTAGCAGCAACCTCTTGCAGCTTCATTTTCATGTAACCTTTTGAATATTAACTTTTAAGATTGGGGATAGTTATAACTTTCTGCCCTTTATAACTTCCAAAACACTTTGAGGCTTGGTGTAGCATAAATTACGACATACAGCAGAAGTAGGCAGGGACAGCTTACTTGCATAAATTGTATTTGGTTTATAAAGGCTGTTTATGCTGGGTAGTGTGATCCTCCTGCAAGGAAAATGCTGGCTACCTCTAGGCTACAGTTTGAAGCAGCTTCAAGTAGTGTAAGTGACCACTAGCCCTGTTTTAAACTTTGCCATTGGGATTTACCCTGCAGAAACATTTTAGTCCACAGAAGCTCTTTTTCATCCATCTTTAAATTCCTTCTATTTATTCATACATTCAAAGAGGCTGCATTTGCTGCCAGGACTGATGGCCTAGTGATACCAGCAGTCTTCATTATTCCAAATTTTAGCACAGTTCTTCAGGAGTGGGACTGAAGTGGTGGCAGTGCAGTCTTAAGAGGAATAGGTTTAATTTACAGCTGTGAAATAAAGTGGGATGTAAAGAAAGATAACAGGTTGCCCCTGCTCCACCTGCTAAAAAAAAAGATGCACCTGAAATGGGAGGTTTGAAAAATGAGACACATTAGAGTTTGGAAATAAAAAACAGTGTGAAGAGAAAATGTTGGGTCTTGAAGCACATAGAAGTTGTAATATGCTACTTCAGCTCCGTTAGGTGTTGTGTAGCTGTCCATGAAGGCACAATGGGACCATACAAAATGATGCTTATCATTCTGAAAAAAGACATGTACTAAATAATGCTCAGGGGTAACAGAATATTTAAATGAGATCTATGCAGATTGGGATGT
The DNA here is from genome assembly GCA_002631895.1 of Agapornis roseicollis. Lineage (NCBI taxonomy): Eukaryota > Metazoa > Chordata > Aves > Psittaciformes > Psittacidae > Agapornis > Agapornis roseicollis. The sequence goes on along the minus strand of NDXB01010978.1, from coordinate 20,369 downwards.
ATCTGGATGTAATGAAACATGGGTGTGAGAAAATTGGAGATGTTAAATATTACTGCTTAGGAAAGAAACGAAAGTACCCCAAACAAGATTGTAAAGTGATTGAGAGCACTATTAGGTTTTCTTTTCTTCTGGGAAACTTGATTAAAACTTACACTACTAAATATGTCAAGGGATAGATTAGAATTTTAAATCTTTTTACACTGTTCATAAAAAAGAAAACCTGAAAGCATGGCATGAAACAAAATTGAAAATCAAGGCCTAGCTCCTAATGTAATTTAGTTTTTAATGAAATGATTTAAAGTTTGGAATGAACCACTTGGAGACAATGAGCCATAGTATTTTGATATGTGAAGGAGAACAAATTCAGTGCAAGGGAGGCACTGACATCCTGGTGATGAGTCTTTTTGTGAAGAGTATGCTTCCCCTCACACAGTGTGGGATCAAAGCACTGGATATGTAACCCAGTTTCCTGTGTTTTAGAAGTCAGGAGATCTCACAACTTGTAGCAATACCTGAAATTCCTTCCCACCTTTGCAGCTACAGTCACCCTTACAGACAGGTTCTGGTTTCTCTTTACCTGTGGGCATTCCAAGCATTGCTCTAAGCATCTCATTTTACTTGTAGTGAGCCCTTGGCTACACTGCCTTCTAACAGCTGTGAGTTGCATTGGTTAGTTAGTTGCAATGTGAAATACTATGTTCCTAATTATGTTAATATTATATTATGTTCCTACAGTGTATGAAATACTGTGTTCCTCGTATTCATTATAAATCTGCTGCTTTCAGTTCAAGTGATACGTCATTCTTCTATGATGAACAGTAAATAAGGATGTTTGATTTCTTTCCATTATTCATTGTTCAGTTAAAGCTGTATTATATCTATAGTATTTTTTTCTCTCAAACTTTGTCTGTTTTTTTATTATCATATAGAAACTTTTCTAGATATGTAGTCCCAGCCATTGCTCTTTTTCTTTTCTTTTCTTTTCTTTTCTTTTCTTTTCTTTTCTTTTCTTTTCTTTTCTCTTTTCTTTTCTGTTGCAATCTCTCTGATACTGTTTTGGAGAGAAGATGCCTGAGAGAAAATGTTATGCCAGGTAAAGAGATACTGTGAAATACATGTAGTGGCACTGTAGATGTTAATTCTTTCTGTTTATACCATAACACTGCTTTTCAAATCACCTCACCAGGCAGGTGTTTTCTACTGGTTTCCACACAGGTATCCCCTAATGATGCATCATTACAAAAATGCCTGTTCCAGTGTTAAGGATCCATAAAATAATTTCACATTATTCTGCCTGGCATGTTCCATAACAGGTAGAGTTGGAAAATGCTTGCTTGGAAATTAAATATTTCACGTGTCGGACCCAGCTGTGATAACAAGCGTCCCTCAGGGCTTTTCTGCATTCCAGCCTTCAGTTGAAAGACATAGGACCCCATCACTAGCCCTGGGATTGTTCTCCACTGCAGCTGGTGTCTGCCCTTCTCCTTGATGTCTGCACCAGCTTCCACAACTCTCTGAAACACCTTCATAGCAATCAGCACCCAATTTGCTAGGTGAATGCAGAGGCTTTTGGCTGAGCTGCTCCCAGTGCTGCTGCTTAGTGACAGCTATGGCATGATGACACAGTCTCTTTCTTTGAAAGGCTTTTAAAAATGCTCTGAAAGGCAGAAGTCAATGTTTTCGTGTGGCATCACTTTGTAATGCCCTTCAGTGTCTTACGTCTTGAATTACCTTGGTGCAGACTAAACTGTGAACCCAGCGTGTTTTAATTTGAATACTGCCTGTGCCAGGTTATCCTGCAGTGAACCTGGAGGGCTGAGAGTTCAGGAACACTACAGCTCTTTGCTTTCATAAAGTTCATTAAAGCTTTTAAAGAGTGCTTTTCCTTGTAATCATCTTAAGTGCCACATCCATGTTTGCCTTCTTGCAGAAAACATTCCCTTTGCACCTAGCAAAACAACTGAAAAGATTACTTCTGCTGTAATAAAGTTTAAAGAGAAGTGAGAGCGACACAGGCAAGGACTATAAATCCGTTGCAAGTGATTCTCAAGTGTTTTGTTTCAAAGAGGACTAATTTTGCTACAGTGAGTGTGAAGAGTAGCACTGTCATTTTCTTCATATGGTTTCCTAGAGACAGGAGTCTCTCAAAAGCAAGAGGTTGGGTTAATTTCTGGAGTATGGCATGAGTCTGTACAACAAGCTCATACAGGAAAAATGCAAACGTGCAAGTGTCTCTGGCTGCAGTAATTAATCCAAGCAGACACTTTTGACTCCCTTTATTTTAATTTTTGGAAAGGAACAGCCAGTACCAAGGTCATTGCAGTGCCTTTGAGCACATAACCTGGATAATCCGAAGAACAAGAGGGGAAGCTTTTTCCTACTGCCCACCTGTGTAGGGTAATGTGGATTGGAGGTGCAGTTTGATGAGCCCTGCTGGTGCCAGAAGGGACAGTCCTGATGCTTGTATGCAGCTCCGTGCTTTCCTTATCCTCCCAGCCCTAGAGCCATCTCCAGTAGTCACTGCTGAGCATATTCAGCTCATGAATCTGGCACATAATCTCTACTTTATTTTCTTTCTTTTTCCTGGGATTGGTTTTCTGCCAGTTTAGTGGGCTATTAAATCAGGTCAGCACTTTTCCATCTACAAAAGATTTCTCGTCCTGGCACAGTTAATCCCTGCTGTCTTTGCCGAGATTCAAAATACACTGTCATATCCCCTGTACAGTGGGAAATTCCTTGGTCCTGGCTGAGAACCACTGGCTTTCAGGGAGCAGGAGACTCGTGCTGCTGTTTCACGATGTAAGGATAGCTCTTGGTTTATATCTGGCATCAGAAGTGGACTCAGTTTCTGCCTGTTTTGGCTGCTGTGCATTTGAGATGGAAATCAGTTTTTGGGCTGTAGATGGAGGGTGAATTCCTGCCCAGGAGTGACATGAAGCCCTTTGCCGGCAGGTGTCAGTATTCTATACATTTACTATGGAGCATTGGTGTAATTTAATCCTGTAATTAAAATCTCATCCAGGCTTTGTACTCACACACATAGGAGAACAAGTGGTCCAACCTAATGTCTCCAAAAAATCAGCGGTTGGAGTGAAAGAGTTGGAGAATTGCAGGGAGAATTGGTTTTTATCAGCTGTGCAAGCTTGAAAAGATAGAAGAAAATCTAGTGATGGAAGAAGCAGGATTTCTCAGCTGTTGTGTTAACATGTTTGACACTAACAGTGAAGGTGCCCTCACCTCCAAACCAGCTCACTCTACATGTTCAATAAACCCTCCCTGTAAATACACCTAATGTTCCCATCAAGCAGTGTAACTCCCTACAGGAGTAAGGTTTATTCACTGACAAAGAAGGTGATGCCTTAACTATTTCTATTTCACAAGCAATTCTGTGTATCTCATGATAGGCTATCTGCTGAGTGAGTCAAAGCGCATTGGAAATGCTGATAGTGATGCATTTACTGGAAAAAGCCCCAAATGATTCACTTCTGTCATATTTTGGTTTAAAAATATCCAGACAGCTGCATGCAGAGGAGGACCAAGAAGAAATGAAGAGATGAAGTAGTGCACATGCACATGGATGGAGTGGAAGTATTTAAGTAAGTGCTCAGATAAACACTATGGGAAGTATATCTGCTGGGATCTTTAAGAACGCAGTGTAAAAGCACAGAAAGATACACAAAGATCCTTGTATTTTAGGCTGCAACAGTTTTAGGACAATCTCAAAATAAAGAGTTCAAGCACCAATGCCTTGAGAGTCTCTCTAAAGGAGCAGATTTGCAGTCAGCATTTGCTGATTTAACAAGATGTGTTGCTGTGCTGTGAAGTGGCTCTAATGCCGTTTGTCCTCTCTTTGGAATTGCTCCTTGGTACATCTTGTTTCCGAGTATTTTGGTGGTTAAAAATCACAGGAGAACCCAGGTACAAGCCTTTGATGCAGACATTTTTCATTGCCCATGTTTTCCCAATCAGACTGTTCTAACTCCGCTCATACATATGAGTATCAGGAGCAGATAAGTCATTTTCCTCAGACTAATAACTAAAACGTTTCTAAGTAATTCTTTCCTTTTGAATTGATGCTGAATTTGCAAAACCAGAACTTGCAAAACCGGACATTTTTGTAGGTGGCATTGAGTGGTTACAGTTTATTTATGGGGCTTACACAGACTTGATGAATAATAGTGAAGTAGAAAAGTACGTGTTCAGATTTTCTTTGGGGGAGACATTTGGCAAATTCTGAAAATGAGACACTAGACCTCAGCTAACTTAAACCTTAGGGGAGATGAGTGCAATGGTTATAGCCTCCTCGCACACATCCGACATTGTGAAACCAGCTAGATTTAAACACAAGTCTTAGCCTTACACAGTAGCTTCCCTGATGACACATGAAAGGGTATTTGTGGATCAGGATAGGTTTGGTTATGCAGGGCTGACATGCTGCAGCTGATGCAGTGCAGTGCACTTAACACTTTCAAATGCATTGGCGCTAAGCATGTAAGAGTTTGTTTTAAATGAATTCAAATAGAAGGTATTTGCTTGATCATAGCTTAGTAGGACAGATGATCAAATGGCTTTATTAATGTGTTTTGCAGTTTAATAGCAGGACAGTGGCTGCCACTTGGTTGTTTTAAACCTGTATGACTGATGGCTATCATGTAGCTTCTCAGGGGAAGTATAAATATTTTATTATGCTGTAGTTCAGAAGGGCAAGTGTGAACTGTGGAGACCAATGTTTCATGCTGACACAAAGCACTGACATGGATGAGTAGATAGATAAATGCTGAGTTGCTCAGTGTTTGTTTGTAGATTCTGCTGATGGTTCTATTTTCTGCAAAATATTTTACTGAAGTAATAGCAGAAGCTGTCTCAGTCATGTTTGTGAGCCAGTTACCTGGGCACAGGGGCTGCAGAGGAGATAGTCTGCTTGGCATCTCTGTGTATGTAAAAGGTAGGTGAATGGTTTATAGGTGGGCATGGATGTGAGTAAAGAGTTTTTTAGAAGACAAAAGGATACAAAACCTTCCTGGTGCCTGCAGTTGCCATAAGCAAATAGGAATGAAAATAAAGCAAGTGATTGCCCCAGGTGTTAAAAGCATTCCTCCCTGGATGAAGTGAGCATTAGCCTTGAGGGCACCACCATGTGCCCCATAGCAGGAGAGCATCGATGAAGCCTGTGAGATTTGGATGTGATACTTGGGTTTTTCATTCCTGTGCTTGGCTTGTGTGTGCTGGGCAAAAAGTGAGTATCACTTTGGCTCTCCCTCTGAAGCAGGAGTTGTCTAGGAATAGATAGAAAACAGTGAGTCCTGCTGAAGTGATGTGGTACTGCACAGGTAAAGGTGTTCATACAGGGCTGTCGGACAAAAGGAAACAGCTGGAGGAAAAGCTACTGACTGCAGTTTAAAATGAGCTGGATTTTCAACCTAATCTGAAACACAACCTTTAGTACTGCTAGGTAACTGTTTGGGATCATAAGAAGGCTACAGAGTGGGCACCAGAGGAGAGCTGTTGATGAACAACAACCAACAAATATCTACACGATAAAAGAATTTCTTTTCCTCAAACTTGAGTCAGTAACTTGGGATATTTTTCAGGTAGGTTGGTGCAGAGGGGAGTCAGTGGGGCAATGCTGATTTAAGGTAACTAAGGATCTGATCATATATGTTGTATCTTAGGTTTCCTAGGAGATGAGAATTCATGCTGAGCTTCTGATGCTGATTGTCAAAGGCCATATCATGTGAGCAAATGGGAATTATCAGATTCCTTTCTGTTTAGGGATTTGTTTGAAAGAGTTTCCTTTCTGTTTAAGGGATTGCATTTACATTTTAGCAGACTGGCTGGGGTAAAGTTAAGCAATGTAACTGTTTATGTCTGCCATCCCCTGTGTTACTGGAATTCCCATCACTGGTTTTGGATGAATGACTTTTTTTAAAATGCTTACCAATTGAAGCAAAGGGTAATGTTTTTGTCTACTTGCTTATTTGATTGGGGTATAACAATATCTGGCTATCCAGGGCTTAGTCAGGATAAGGAGCTGGTTTCCTCTGGAAGCAATCCCAGCCCTTCCAGGAACCACACACCTCAACAGGGTCTGGATTAGGCCTGCAGTGAACAGATCTGGCATTCCCCTTTTTGACCTTATACCAAGGCAAGTGTGTAACAGCAGAGATGTTGTGCTTGAAACCAAGGGCAGGTTTTTTCCAAAGGGCAGAACATTTTTATCTGGAAGGAAATACCAAGCTGTTAGCAACCTCAGGAGTGGCATGAGGGCACCCAGGGCATTCCAGGGAGAAAGCTTTGCACTAGTCATAAAGGGCAAGGATTTGTTTTGCTACAGCATAATTGAAATATTTACTTCTGTGGAGTTGTTTTCCCTGAGGTCTGGTGATTAACCCAGACCACAGTTGTTAGGTGCTGTGTAAATACAGAACAAGATGATGATCTGTGCCCTACAGAGTACATATTGAGGAGTTAACACCTACCCAAGAGGCCTAACTATGCTGGTGTAACAGTAATTAAAGTTATAGTAACAACTCTGTCTTAATTAGAACTTTCTGAGTTATTCCAACTCATTGGCTCATATCCTGCATGTCACCAAGACTGATCCTTAAAATGTTAGGATCAAGTGATTGAGTTATTTTTTTCCTCTCTACTGGGATGCACCAAATGCAGATGATCCTTTCTGCACACTTTTTGTTCTGAAAAGGTTTTCCTGCAAAAGGCTTTGTTTTTTTTTCCACTGTGGTCCTTGCTAGGATCAGAAAGGGATCAAAGCTAGCTTCTATTATTTGTAAATTAACAGCTTTCAAATACTTGTCACCTCTGCAGCAGCTGCACATAGACTTACCTGTCATTGTTTATGTTGTGCATAACACCATATACACTCCTTTCCTTTAAACAGAAAGTTGTTCTTGCCCTGGTTCTTCTGGTCCTGCACCTTATGTAATATTGACATCTGAACAAAGCAGGGGAGTCCTTGACTACCCCTGCAGAGCAAGCTGTGCATGGAAGAAACCCAACCACTGAAAACCTCATTCTTGCCCAAGGTACCAGGCTGGGAGGATCAGGTCATCCTTGTGGTGATGGAGTAAACAATGCACAAACTTCTGTGCTTCAGGGAGAAGCTCAAACAGCTGCTGCTGTGAGAAGCAGCAGCAATGCCATACAGAGCCGATTGCTGTCAGCCTCTTGTAGGCTTGAGCTCAGGAGGTGTCTGTGCTGCAAGCACGATTTTTGTGAGTACATTGCTTGTTCTTTAGAGGGACACAGGAGTTGCTGCACCTCAGCCTCTGTCTCATCCTCTTGTAAGTGCTTGGGAAGCAAGGATCAAAAGAGTCCTAGCTCCCACTTTGATGGGTCACAGGCAGTCACAAGCAAGTGGCAGTGAGGGAGGAGAAGCTGCCATAACCAAGTATTTCAGGTTCATCTTCCATTAAGACTGTCTAGCTATGTATGGGGAGATGGGTGACTCCCGCATGTGGGTGGCAGTGGTCTGGTGAAGCACCTTCAAACCTGGGAGGACAGGGGCCAGGCTGGCTGCTCTTTCTGAGAGCAAGACAAATCTCCAGCAGTCTTTACATGACTTGTATCTGTGCAATTTGATGGACTCTTCTATAATTAACCATTGTCAAGAACACTTCTTAAAATGCCGGCTGGCATTTCAAATAGGAACATCAGATTAATGAGAAGAGCGGTAATGAGGTGCAAGGAGAAAATCCTTCCCTGGGGAACAAATCAAACCTGATATCATCATGGAAGGTAATAAGAAATGCACTGCCAAACTGAGGAGGTTCACTGCCGCTGCCTAGAGGAAGCGAAACAGTCTATTCCTATTTAAAACACCAGAGAGGGGATGCTGATGTTTTGGTCTGCTGGTTAAGTCAGGGGACATGCAGTTTCCACATCTGCATCTTGTGTTTCCTGAGTCCTTGGGCAAGTCATTTCACTTCTGTGTAACATAAGGTATGTCTATGTAGACATACATAATTCAGTGCAGAGTGCACCTGTACATAGCAAGTTCTGAAGCTGTTAAAGTGTGTAAGAAGCATTGATATTCTCTACATAGAAGCTGGAACAATAAATTGTTGCTTGAGACAGTGTCTTTAGCCTTTAGCAATTTGCAGACCACAAGCAAGCATTCCAAGAGAAGCACAGATTACCTCCTGACTGTGGGTGTGCTTTCCTGGGCTCCTGTAGTTACAGGAGCCTCAGGGATACAAGAACTACTAGCTAAGAACTACAGAGACGTGGGGGACAGCAGACATCACAAGGAGAGAGATAGAAGTAGCAAATGTGAGACATCCTTCAGCATGCTTTACAAGACAGTAAAAACTGATGTGGTGTTTGGTACCTAAGTACCTGCTCTGGCCTCTGAGGCCCAAGGATGCCATTTCACGCAGCAGTCTGTGGGAGGCAGGATGTGAGAACAGAGCAAGCTTACAGGGCATCCTGAGTGGCAACAAGTGGTCCTGCAGGACTTGAAGGCCTTGGGAGCATGAGGGTCCTGTGCCAAAATGGATAAGATGTTATTACCCTCACCTGCCATCCTGTTGATGTACTCTCATAGCTGGTCATAATTTTATGTGTCTGCAATCTCGGTCTCATCTACGTGTGCAATCTTGGTCTCATCTATGTGTCTGTCACCTCTCATCCTGTGACAGCTCTTCCCCCGCTCTGCCGCAGGCACCACAGAGGTTTTGTTGCTCCCCAAGTTATGTGGTGAGAAAGAGTTCTCTCCATGCAGCTCTCTATCATTCATCCCGATTCCAACCCTAACCATTCTATGATTCTTTGATCCTGGGGTAGGATTTGGGCTAATGATGCTTGAACTGCCCTTGCAGAGTAGCTGTGTCATTTTTCTACTGAAAGTCTTGCCTGGCATTTTACTTAAATCTGTGTGGTGTGAGTTGCATGGATAACAGACAGTGGTGTGAGTCAGAGCAAAGGCAGTCACTACTGCAGTGCTCCAAGTTGAAGAAAAATAAAAGGGTAACTATTACAGCATTTAGAGCATAATTTTTTGTATTGAGATTTGTACAAGCTTGTTTGAGTTGCTCAGCATAAAACCCCCATGATTATAGAAGAGCTGACTCATTAAAATACAGTCTGTTTCTCCAGAGAACCCAGAAGAAAACACAGTGCTTTAATACATCTAAATTCATTCAAGTGTGCCCATGCTATCAGTTAAACTATGTAAAAAATATCTTTCTTCCTTCCACAGTTTCTGCCAATTCCCTCTTTTCTTAGTGCTTCTCCTGACTTGTCTTCTTCCTGTCTGAAATACGAAACATACAGAGAAATGGCACCTTTGGGCTGTAGCTTTCCCCCTTGTGTGCATTCTCACCTGCCATCAGTAGTGACTGCAAATGTTTCCTGCTTTTTGCCATGAGTCTTATGGAGTGAAAATAGCTCAAAAAAAGTAGAAGGCAGAATGTGTTTCCTTCTGTGCATTGTTAGTGTTTGGTACATACTGGTTTCTGGGCCACCTGACTACCTACACAAAACTGATGTGTGGCAGATTATGGAGAGGACAAATAGTGAGCACAGGAATAACTTGAGGAGGATTTAACCTGCTAAGTAATGCTAATTAATGCTAATGACCTGCTTATATGATCTAGGTCCTAGTTTCTAGGTCCTAGCCCATAGGCCTGGCAATTTGCAAATACATATTTTTACTTACAAACTGCAATGTGACATAGTGCATCCAACATGATGTACATAGTGATTACCATAAAAATGGCATCTATTGTGAGATCAAACCATACTTCTGTCCTCATGTGTCTTTTCCTCTTTGCCATTTGCCATTTCTCTGTCCTATGAATCAAAAGTGTGGTAAAACACTAAGATTCGTTTTTGTTTCAACCAGTAATACTCTCTGATCTGCCCTTTGGCTAATTCCCTCCTCTTACTCCTCTGACCTCTTTTAAAAAGCCATACTCCATAGCTATATGATGCCAGATTTGCAAGACTGATCTTCTCTAAACATTTCGTACCATGTTGCCTTGCATATTTTATATCAATGTTCTGTTTAAGTCAACAGGTCATGATGAGTGTTCACATCAGTGGCTCTTCAAATCCAAAATGGCAGGAGAGAGTAGGTTTGGACATAGGAAAAGTGAAGAAGTACCTGACACATCTTAGCCCTGGTGAAGGAACAGAAGCTAGTTATAAAAAGCTGCTCAAGGCTAAGTACTGTCCCTGTGAGAAGGAAGAAGCAGTGGACTGAGACACAGCATTTGCTTTCTTTCCAGACTCATGTCAGCTGTGTTTTAGTTTGCGCTGGCTTTCCACTACCATTCCTGCCCTTCTCTCCTTAAGTGTCTATCTGCTACAGCAGCAAGTAATGAAAGACTTTCTTTACATTGTGAAACTAGTTAAGTGGGATGTTCCTGGGTTCAGCAGTCAGCACCAGGCCAGCCAAGCTCATTTGTTTAGAAGATGTCCTTGTAAGACTTCTTACACTAAATGAACAAGCCTTGCATAAGGAATGGCAATCTTCAGGCTGGCTGCCTCCATGTCTAGTGGTTGCAGCCAGTTTCTTTTGCCTACCTGGAAGTGATGGGAATCAAATCCTGAAACAACTGAGCAGCTGAGTGCACATCATAGCTAGCTGGCTGCCTGGTGTGATGCTGATCCGCATCCATTCACAGAGTATAACAAAGCAAGAAAAAAGGGCTTAGCTAATCTTACCTTTTTATGTGGAGCTGGTTGGTGGGGACTTTCGGTTTTGCCAGCAGGTCGTGTCTGTTCTGTCCAGATGATTACCAGTTTATGCATCTTGTTTCAGTTTTTTAACTGATTTTGAGTTCCAGTCAAGTGCAATCTCAGAAGGGTCTTGGGGAGCCATTAAGTTCCTCCTGAAGGAGGGGTATCCAGGGCAGGCAAGCAGAATTCCTGTGTGTGATGCTGGAGCAAGTGAAAATTGCTGGAGGCTCAGGAAGAAAGTCCTTTGAGAGAAGAGGAGCCTGACACCACAAAGAGACAATTCTTCAAATCTTGATCTTGGTACAAGAGGGCCAGTATCCACTTTCAGAATATATTGCATTCAGGGCAATTTGGTTTTGGGAGGTTGAGTGAAGGTTCATGACATCTTACAGTCATGTCAAGAAGATGTGTGTTCTTTTCATTCTTTTTCCTTTCCTATTTCTGTGTGTGATGTTGAAGTTCATTTGATTTTCTGATTCCTCCTGCATTTAATTTCCCCGAGTTCAGTCTCTGCCTGGATTTAGAGACATAATCATTAGTATTTGGAAATGTGAGGTTAAAATGATAAAATAGATTTGTTATAATGTAGGTTTTTCCCTTCAAGCTTTTCAAGGTCTAATTATTTTGCGGCTGATCTAGTACGCAATTGATAGATAAAAATGTAAATTTAGAGGTTTAGTATTCAGATTTAGTATTTAATATTTTTCATCTGATCAAAGAGAGATTTTTTAAAACACAAAGCTTGCATTTTTGCAAACATCTGAAGTTATGTGGATGTAGTCGATCCATCGGGAAACCCACAGTGTCTCTACTAATGTTTATTTAATTTTTCTGCAGGAGGTCTTGACCTTATCTTCATGCCAGGCCTTGGGTTTGACAAAAAAGGCAACAGATTGGGAAGAGGGAAAGGATATTATGACACCTACCTTGAAAGATGTATGAAACATCCCAGTGGAAAGCCTTACACGATTGCCTTGGCTTTTCGGGAGCAGATTTGTGAATCAGTGCCTGTGACAGAAAATGACATCCAAGTAGATGAAATCCTTTATGAACACTGTTGACTGTATCTTGTTTTCAAACCACTTCCAGAGGGACCATCCAAAGTTGTCAGATCCATCAGTCATGACTTTATTAATAGTCATGTAGATGATTTTGGGAGCAATGAACACACTACTGAACAAAAGAAAAACAAAACAACATTGTAAATGTGGTAATACTAGTGAGGATTGCATTGATTTCCATCTAATTATGAAATGCCCGGTGTAGTTCTTATTCTAGAATCGATAGAAACAAGAATGTGTGACTGTTTATTACAGTAAGGAGCATTTCTGCTCATCATACTTTTGAGGAACAAATTACTTGATACCAGTTTTATTATTCCAGTTTAAAGGTGAACTGTCCACTAATGACAGTTCTTGATCTATTCTGGAATTAGATACTTATGGTAAAAGTTCTTAGTACTTAGGTCATATGTGCATCCATGAACAAAACAAGAAACTGCCAGAAAAGTCCTACAGTAAACTGAGCAAAAAATGGTGATTGGAAGAAAGCCTTAATTGATTTTAGTGTGAACAATAACTATGACTGTTTACTTGGCCCCTTGTTTTAAAATAAAGAAGTATTAAGAAGTTGTTTTAAAATAAAGGAAGTATCTGTTAATAAAAAAAGGTTCATTCATGTCTGTCGCTTTGGTATATGGTTCTTTTCTTTATCCAAATACAAGATTGCAATGTAGTCTAAAATGCAGTCAGTGAGCTCTCCATCTGGAGAAAAAACAGCTCTTTTTTTTTGTAAAATAATATTCCAAAATACTCTAAATTCTTTAATTTTGTACACAGGTTATTAATAACATCCAAAAATATTGTGTGAACTATGGGTACTATGTTAAAGGATAAATGGATGCTAAGAATTGCAGAGAACACATTTTATGGATGGAGTAAGGTTTTGGGTGGGAAACTGTGCATTCTCCAGATTGTTGTGGAAATTGGGAAGAAGATAGTGAGTTTTCCTCTGAAAAAACTCACTCTCAAGAGATAGTCCTCATAGTAATAGGTCACAATGTTTCCAATCAGGATCAATCAAACTGTCACATTTTGTGTTCCCTTTCCAATGCAATTTCACTTTTTCCATATGTGTTTAACTCCTCCCTCTATCAATAAGTCAGTGTGTTTACTTTCACCAAACAACTCTGTGTTGTCATTAAAAAATCCATGAATTCTCCAGGAACAGCTGCAGAGCAGAATGACCTGAAGACTTCCTCAACAATAAGTGCTTCTGTGAACAAAACCATGAACCTCTTCATCTCAGCTTTGTGTGTGGCAGACCTATGCCTAGGTTGACCACCTATCACATTAGGCTCAGCACTATGCCATATGGCACAGCCTGCCATGGCCATCAATAGAGCTACACTGAAGCTACTGTTTTTCACACTGGAAACCTGGATTCTGAATCTGATAAATGTTTTAAATGCAGGTATTAAGTCCAGCCCCCTTCAACAAGCTACTTGCTTCCACCCCACCAAAACCGGTGGGTACTTTTAGTGGTGTAAAGGTTTAACCATTAACATGACTGCAGGAATGCTGCTCCAGTTCTTTAAGCACAAAATTAAGAGGCCATGTCAACATAACAACATAATCAGTGGCTGATGACCTCTTGCTGCTTTGTTCAAGCTGAGGGGAAGCCATGATGTCTGGTTTTAAGCTAAATACTGGGGTTTTATTAATTGTGTTTTATTAGCATACTTTGTGCCTCATAAATCAAATAGCTACTGTGAAAGCAAACTTTTTATCCAAAACCTCTGCACCTTGTGGTTTTGCTTTTCTGAGTTACTCTTTGTATAAGAGGGTTTTCTGATTGCTGTTACTATTCTTTGGTCAGTTAGATATGAGCTTAGTCACAACACTTTACAGCCCTTTGGATAAGCTTTTGATCTTGCTGCCTGAGCTTACCCACTAGCTTCAGTCATACGTATTTCACTACAGAGGAAACCAGGTGAATAACTGTGTACAGAAAGTCCAGGATATGATGAAGAGGCTTCAGAGCCAGCATTAACAGCTGTACAAAACCAAAGTGCTTAGGGAGAGACAAGGTCAATGTTTCATTGTGTGGGAGTTCAAAATAGGAGGAAAAAGTAAAAAGCAAGAGTTTGGATGCATAATACAGGCCTCCATCCAGCACAGCCACATTCAGGCACCAAACTTTGTCCCTGTGGGCTCACTGAAGTTGCTGGAACTGATTGGTATAGGAAAAGCAAGCAAGCTTTGCAGGCTTTCAGGACTTCAGGCAATGAGTGTCCTCAAGCTTCCTATGTCATAGACCACATTTCAATACATTGTGGAACCATTCTGTCTTGCTTTCACTCCAAACTGCCCTTTCAGCTACTGCTCCAATGGGAAAGGATGAGGAAGCTATTTAATGTACTGTAACATTGGTAACAAGAGGAGATGGCACTTTGTTTCTTGCCAGCTCCTCCTGGGTCAGGAGAAGACCATGGCAGCAGGCTCATTGGCCAGGCTGGAGGAGCTGCAGGACCCTGGCTGATACAGAAAACTCTTCACATTTGGCTGATGGGGATAGTAAGACAGTATTTATATATATTGTCTTGAGAATCACGGAGCTAAATAAATGTGACAGCTTTCACTTGACATCCCCAACCTTGCCGCTGTCGCTCAGGGTTTTTCTCTTTGCCACATAACATGAAATCACTGTCAGTTTGATAGCACATAGCAGTGGTTCTGAAGCACAGAGGTTAGGGGTTTGTAGGTGCATCAGGATTATTTACGTTCGCTGTTCATAAAATAGCACTTGGGAAGCAAGGCAGGCTGCCAAGGAGATGCACTGGGGCTGCCTGGCTGGTTCCTTCTATCTCTCCATGCTGGGTTGTCAGGGTAGGATCTGTAACAATTGCTTCAAAACAGTATCATCTCTCCTCACATGCTGCAGTGAATGCCATTAGTGCTGTTCTAATGACAAAGTGTCTATCAATCTCTACTTTGTTTATAAACAAATCTTCCTGCCCTGCATAAGAAATGGATAGGCTAAAGAAAAACAGCATTACCAAAGAAATAAGTTAATTATGTTCCAGGATCTCAGCAGGGAATGCTATCTCCAAGCATTCAGTAAGATCTGACCAGTGGAGTTATAATTGAAAAATGTCCCCAGGGAGGAACTTGTAAATTATTTACTATAAGGGGCTTTTCCGGGCTTTTCCAAGCTTTTTTAGTTTAATTGCAGATTCTGAAAGAGAAAGACCTCAGAAACAAATTAACTAAGAGGTTGAAATGGCTTTGTTAAAATCATGTTCACAGCTAAGCAAGTGGAAGACTGTGAGCAAGGGTCAAATATGGGACAAAGCTTCAGAAGCTGGCATTAGTCATGGTTAAAAATCATATGGAAAGCACCAAAATGTCCATGAACAGAAAATGCAGTCACTGGGTTTGTCCACTTTGTAGTCCAGAGCTGACAGTGCCTCATGAGCTCACGGTTATTTGTTTTGTAGTGGGAGGAACTGGCTTTTTGGGGTGGGGGGGGTGGGGGTTTGATAGGGTACAGATTAAGTCCTAGCAGAGGGAGATGAAAGATTAGAGGGGATGGAGAGGCAGAATAAGAGGATACTGGGGTGGTATGTATTTCCTATTGTTCTCACGCCACCTATGGCGTTTTAGTTTAAACCAGCCTGGTTAGCCCTCAGTGGAAGGTGGGATGAGAGACAGGCTGTTTCCTTTTGAATGCATGGGTGAAACCTGACATGCTTGCCTTCCTACATGAATCATGGTTTAAGTGTTTGCTACCGAAATTGCCCCTGGATTTGGCCTTTGCTGGTGGACAGCTGGTGTGATCTCTGATTTTATGTATGTAAAGGCCTTTCAGTTGCTGTTGCCCTTGCTTTTATTTCTTTCTGAAAGAAGCCACATCTGCTGTGGCATCCCTACCAAAGAGCCAACTGACTGAGCAGAGCAGCCAGCCATGCATATGTGCTTGTCAGCCAAATAGATGCATACAGCATTGCTCTTTTCCTTGTCTCTCCTTTTTCTTTTAAACCTTGTCTTGCTTAGATGGAAACAATCCCAGAGTTAACAGTACCCCCTGCATATGTACATTCTTCAACACACTCCGCTTGATTATAGCCTGGGGGTACCATTATCACATCCTAAACAGTAAGTTCTCCACCTTCAGGCAAACTAGCTGAAAATCTGCAGATGAAAGCCGCTTTAGTCATTCATCAGGCAGATGAGATCTCTGCTTTTATTTTGTTGTAGTATAAATCTGCCGCTTGGTTTTCTAGTCTCTCTGAAAACTACTGAATCATAAAAATGCTTGTAACAAACGCCAGCTTGTCTGTCACTAGAATAATACATTAAATGGCTTATCAACTCCAAGAGAAGACTACAATACTTTTGAGATTATTTGGATATAATAGTTAGGGAACAAAATATGTTGACAGCTTTAGAACTGTCTTGATCAGTAGATTTTATTTTCTATTCTACCACAGTGTATCCAGCAGTACTTGGGGAAGAAAGAGAAAATATCCCTAACTTTCTCCAAATGTAACTTGTTGACAGGGAAAACCACAGAAGAGTGGAGTAGAACATAAACATAAAACAAAGGATTGTTCTTGGAAGGGCAGAATTATAAGGTTTGAATATTCTCAGTAGATGTGTTGCCATTTAATTATTAGGAGTGGTGGGTCCATATTAACCTTTATGGAAAAGTACCGTAGACTATAATAAAGCTGGATACTTTTCTATAGCCTTTTGTTATTACCATGTCAAATTCACCAACAAATTACTAATAGTGAAATTATGTAAGAATGGCTGAAAAAAGGATACTGGGAAGGATCATTTGCTATTAAATAGAATCATAGATGCATAGAGTGACTGTTATTAGACCATATTAAAACATGTATGACTTTTTCATTCCGGATACAGCTGGAAAATGCAATTGCAGATAAACCATGCAGGGCCTTTGCTATTGTTGCCTTGGCCATGGGTGAGCTTCCATTGAGCTGCATTGCAGTTTTGTGTCACCCTCCTGGGGACACCTTGCAAGAGTCAGTGGCCAGATGCAAACTGCTCTTTTACAACCGTGATAAACACTTTGGAAATGCTAAAAAAGTCTTGCTTCCCTGAAGCTTTGGCTTCCTAAACCAGTAGGACTTTGATAGACTTCAACTGCTCTGTTGTCTCCCTAACATGAAATGCTAATGTATGAACACTGTGGTTATAATAAATTAAGAGTAGTGGGACAAGCCTGGGAAGTTAGCCATAAATCTGGTGCTAAGCACCAGCGAGCAGCAGGGGCTTGGCGGTACATCATTAATAAAGATGTTGAAGAGGTGCAGGCAGTGTGTTGCTGTGGATGTTACTCACATCACTGCCACAGCAGAGCTGAGAATTGATATACACAGGGCAATCAGTCAAAAACTCTCTGCTGTTGTAAAAACGATGCAGGTTACTGTTGGTAAAAGCTGGTGGTGGTGAGGTTTTTGTTTAAAGAAAGAAAGAGAATTCCAACTCCATTTTTCAACGTAAGGCAAATTCCTGAAGAAATTCCCCAGTTCGTTGAAGTGCTGTGAGCACTTTGTTTTACATAATTTGCACCAAAATTAAAGCAAGTTTTAAAGCTCTTTAGGGCACTGGTCTTGGCTTTGTAAGCACAGTCTTGGGCACAACAGGCCTCTGGCTGTGATTAGTACCAGCACAAATGCAGATTATTAAAGAGGGACAATAAAGAGGCAAGAGGAGGGTATTTTAGTGCAAGAAGCTCAAATTCAGTTTCACGTAAGGGCTGTGGAGTAGCAGCAGGACTAGTCAGGCTATTTTCTCACCACTTGAGTAGTTCAAACGCAGCCTGCAGATGTAATTTTTATGGCTTTGCCTGTTTTCCCTGATAGGTACCCACATGTTTGGAATAACAGAGTCCTTCTTCAACATTTGTAGGATCCTGTATGGTTCGTGGATAGAAGCCATGAGGAGTATAGCAGTGTGATACACAGAAATGAAATGGTTTTCCCTTGGGGCAGCAGGGGGAGGACTGCAGCTGTCTGTTCATTGTGCAGTGGAACAAGGCGCTGTAATGGCCAGGGAGGAGGGAAGGGACCGGCTCTGCATCAGGAGCTGTCACAGACTCATCTCCTGTCAATCTGGACCCTTTATATACAGAGCCATGGGGATCACAAGTATTTGTGGACTGAAGGGGGAAGGGGAAAACAGAATGTAAATAAGATTTTAAAGCAAGCATTTGGCTAAAATTAGAAGCCATGGGCCTGATACTCTGTATGCTGTGACAGGCTAAGTGCCTAATTGCAAGCGAGTTTCCACTCCACTTGATTATTGTTGTGACACACAGATCATTAACATGATAGTCTAAACATGAAACAAATTGTTTAAATATTAAACTGTCAAATCCTCTGATCTTTAAATCACTACCTAAAGTAGGGAGGATGTGTGTGTAAAAAAGAGTTTTGGGCTCTGCCACTGTCTGATGCTGCGTTGCTCCCAATCAGCATGGCGACTGCTGCCAGGAGGCTGCGAAAGGGCATTTGCAATCATATGCTTTGTTTGCAGATGTATTTAATAACTAATCACACATACTCTTCTGCTAGCTGTCATGTGGGCATAGAGGCTGCTGTCTCCTATGTGCATCCCTCTCCCCTCAGTCTCTGGAGATTTAGGGCATTTGGAGCAAGTGAGATGGGGAACGATGAAGGCCATATGCCAAAGTATTGCTCCAGCCTCTTCTGCTGCTGCAGATCTAAGTGGTGAACACTAACGGTGTCTGACTGCCTTACCAGCACAATGGGGTGGCCAGTGGGGAGCTCCTCATGTTGGCAGCAGGTCATTCAGGAGCTGGTTGGCCTGGAAAGAGCCTTTGGAGCAGGTGCAGGCAACTTCTGTGCTTCCAGGTATGATGTCTCCTTTCTTCCTGGATCTGCAAGATCAGGGGGTTTGGGAAGATGTTCTAACTGCCAGTTTGTGCACTTTCAAACAGTCTTTAGGTAGATGAGGAGGAGAAGGAAGAGAAGGAGAAGGAAAAGCAGCAGGAAGAGGAGGAGAAGAAAAGAGGAGAAGGAGGTGGCCACTGCAGATAGCCCTCTTTGTGATGCAGGAAGAGGGATGGAAGGGTGAGCAAGCTCTACACTATTTTCCCATTTTCTTAGGCAGCCCATGGAACAACACAAGCATAGCCTTGGGACTCAAACTACCGCAATTAACTTCCCAAAGACAAAGATTTTGACTACAGCTGAGCATCCCACTTCTTTGCAGGGTCTCTGCAATGCTATTATGCCATGAAATTACTCCTGTTCAGTGTCACCTTTAAGATGGGACAAGAGCAGGGTAAGCACGTGGAATCATTTACAGTTCTGCCCTTTGACTTTTATTTCTCAAATAGCTGTTGTTACATGCAAAACATATAAGACCCAGTACAGAAACTGTTTTGCGAGAGAACAATACTGTTGGGAGAAAAATGCAGGCATATTCATGACACTGAGCCAAGGGATTATTAAAGGCAATGAGCCCAGGCATTTATTTAGGAAACTATTTGTTCAAGGAGGAGAGTAATAGCTTTGGCTTCATGGTTACCATCCTGTGTAACACATGAGTGCAGGAAGCCAGCTCTTGACTTCATGGGTCGTAACCCTATCTGCTGAAGAACTTGAATAGGATCGATTTAAAATGAGTCCTAGCACTGTTCTGCCTTTCCTTGTTGTGATTTAACTCCAGCTAGCAACTGAGCCCCATGCAGCTGCTCACTCACATTCCCTTCCCTCAGGTGGGATGGGGGGAGAATTGGAAGAGTAAAAGCAAGAAAACTCATGGGTTGAAATAAAGACAGTTTAAATGGGACAGAAAAGGAAGGAAACAATAATGATGATAATAAATAATGATAAAAGAATTACAACATACAAAACAAGCAATGCACAATGCAATTCTTACCACTCACCAGCCGATGCTCAGCTAGTTCCTAAGCATTAGCCCCCAGCCAGCTTCCCTCCTGGTTTATATGCTGAACATCACATCATACACTATGGAATACCTCTTTGGGCAGTTGGGGTCAGCTGTCCTGGCTGTGTCCTCTCCCATATTCCTGTGCCCCTCCAGCCTTCTTGCTGGCAGGGCCTGAGAAGCTGAAAAGTCCTTGGCTTAGTATAAACACTACTCAGTAACACCTGAAAGGATCAGTGTGTGGTCAACATCATCCCCAGACCAAAACCAAAACACAGCACTGTACCAGCTACTAGAAAGAAAATTAACTTTATCCCTCCTAAAGCTAGAACATCTCCAAGAGCACAGCAAAATTAATCCACCACTAAAGTTTCTCTATGTCTGGAGCTAGAAAATACAAATAGCAAGCTAAATTTGTGCTGATAATTACTTTGATAGCTGTCACATGTGCATGTTGTAAAGGATCAGCACAGGCACAGCTTCCAATATGACCATAGCCTGTGGTAATAGCTGTGATTAAGAGGATGCTAATTAGAATGCATTACACATTCAGTCCCCACAGTTCACTATACTTTAAGTGAATTTCCATATGGGAAGAGAGTCTTATTTTTAATATACATGGATAATATACAGACTTCCATTGATTTATACCATTGACAGGTTGTCCTGGGTTCAGCAGTTGCAGTCAGTTTTTCTTCTCTTTGGTAGCTGGTGTTTTGACTT
>NDXB01010977.1:0-13918 GCA_002631895.1 Agapornis roseicollis | reverse complement strand
GCTGTGTTTTGACTTTCAGTTGGGAACAAAATTGATAACAGGAATGTTTTTAGTTACTGCTCAAATGTTTACTCTGACCAAGGACTTTGTGAGCCTCATGCTCTGCTAGGGAGGAGGGGAGGCTGAGAGGAAGCAGGGACAGGACACCTGACCCAAACTGACCAAAGAGGTATTCCATACCATAGCACGTCATGCCCAGGATGTAACTGGGAGTTACCCAGAAGGGCGAGTGCTCTGCAGGGTTGGAGAAGGATTCAGTCAGTGCTTGGTCGGGCAGGGTGGGGTGTGCTATCTGTTGGTGGTTGGTGAGGTGCTGTATTCTCTTCCCTTGTTATTTCCTTTATCATTATCATTATTGGTGGTAGCTGCAGTGATTTGTGTTATACCTTAGTTACTGGACTGCTCTTATCTCAACCTGTGGGAGTTGCATCCTTTTGATTCTCCTCCCCATCCCTCCGGGAGTAGGAGGAGGGCAAGAAAGGGGGGGGGGTTGAGTGAGTGAACAAGAGCAGACATAGCAGAAGTCAGAGACATGACCTTTTTGGACACCAAAGTACAGCTTTTTTTGCAATATGGTGGATCTCTCAATGTTAGTGCTTTATATGCAAAAAAAAAGGTACTTAATGTAGGAATTAATTTTCTACATACAGTTCAGTAACATCTGCAAGTAGAAATAGGAGATAAATGTTTTATTATAACTCCACACCTTTTGCTGCTAGGATGTAAGCTGGACTAGAGAAATTCTGAACATTAAGCTCATAACGTTTGGAACACTATCTTGTCTCAGCCTTTCCTCTCTGTATTAATTTCATTCTGATGCTTTTTTGGCAGCCTTTGCAGTGTTTCCCCCTCAAATGATACTGCAATTCCAAGCATCTTATGGGAGAAATCTTTCCAAAGACAATTCTAATCTGCTCTAAGCAGATCTCCCTAAATTATTCCTTATTAATGTCTGCTTTGTAAAAAGGTCTCTTCTCCATGCCCTGAGGCTGATTATTAATAGACACAATAATGAATTTATAATCCCTCTCTAATGGTTTCTTCTTTTCAGGCAAGGGAAGGGGATAGTGTTGTATATTTTTAAATGTTAACCATTATCACTCGTCTTATCAGGTTAATTGGGCTGTGGTAATGTCTGATTGCATATCCTGCCCAGAGGCGATTTTTAAATGGCAAATGTCATGATTTTTTATACTCGATACTGGAATGTCAGCCTTCTCATATATATTATTGTGGTTGCTGTTGTCTCAGTGGCATAGGTATTTCTTTGACATGTGTTCTCATATAAATACCTTTATGGCTATCAAGAACAAGGACTATGTGATTTCATAACAACAAAGAAAATAATCTTCTACCAGCCTTATCGCTCTGGCCCTGTGAAAGGCCATTGGTAGCTGGCCAGATTTAAAGATGTCACAATCATGGCTGCTACTTCCACTTAGCTCTGCAGAGCTCTGCCTGGCTTCTTTTCAAAACAAATCTTGGAAAGCACACAAAGAAATAGTTTCTTTCTGGAGCCCTCTAGGTCTTTCTAACTACACAGCAGTGAACAGGGCTCTTGCCCTTTTTTCCCCCCTCATTTTAAGTATCATTTGTCCCAGCCCAAAAGGGCTTGCCTCTGCCCAGCCACAGCTGTGGGATGTGGCATGGTGAAGAGGATTTTGGAACAGGGTATGGGGTGGGATGGGGTGGCAGCAAATGTAGTTCCCACGGCTTGGGGCACCCTGCAAGGGTTAGTGCCTTTGGTGTTGACAGCCCATAAAACTCAAAGTGTTTGAGCTGAGCAAACTGATAAGCAGTGAACATGGCTAGACAAAATAAGAAGCAGTGATTAAAGAGGTGGAAAGGCTGCTTGTGTAATGAGGGTGTCACGAGGAAGGAAAGAGGTTTAATTCTGGTAGAGGTAATTTCTTGGCTCTCTGGAGGACAGATAGCAGAAGTGTAGTCTCTTCTTTCAGGGCAACAGCCTTGGAAAGGGTCCTGTATGAGGACCCGCTGTGCAGTGGGTAGGAGCAGGCAGAGTCATGGACATTTAGAGGTGGCTGTTGGTTGAGCTCAGCAACACTTCAGTTCTGCTGACACATGCATAGGGCAGGATCCATCACTCACCAGGTCTGGCAACAGATGGATAGCTGACATTTAAACACTACTCGAGGTGGAACTTTGAGCCATAGACTTCATCTCTCCTGTCAGAGGCCATTGCTAAATGATTTGGCAGCTTTCAATTTCATAGCACTGAGAAGCATTATGTACAACAGTCAAATATCTTTCATGACACTTGAGTTAGTTAGTTAGTTAGTTAGTCAGTTACTTAGTTACTTAGTTTGTTGCTGTGAGGTTACCTCTTCTTTGGCAAAGAAGATATACCATACTTCTTGTTTCAGGTTTGGCTATTTTCTCTATTTTGCATCAAAGGAAGCCAACCAGGTGAAAAATGTTGCAGCAAATTAAAGAAATCACATCACTACATTTTGCTGGGAATGGAAAAGGCAACTGTATTGTGCTTGGTCAAGCAGGACAGTTCTTGGCACTGCCAGAATACCTCATGGTATCCCAGCTTGTGTGGATGTGGCCCATTCACTATTTTGCCTGCATTCAATGAACTTCTGTTAATACTGCCCAAATAAATCCAGGAAGCTTTGGATGCAACATAATATTAGATAGATATAGAGCATTCCCTTTTTTATTGGGGAATCTGAGAGCTCTTTGTTATGACTTCAGAGAATTTAAGCTTCACAGTATTTCCAAATTATACCTGGAGGAATTATTTCCCATAAGCTGAGGGAGCAGAAAGATGAATGTCCCTTCCTCATGTGAGGCTTGGGATAATGAATCCAGTGACTTGGCGGCTGGGGCTCCCACAAGAGTCTCCTTGTTCTCATGTCCACCAGCTCTCGGGTGGCAACCAATCCTCAGTAGCAGCCACCCTCTGATGCACTCTGAGAGATGCCGAGTATACTTAAGAGCACCAGTCAAAGCCTGGAAAAGGGATCTGGAGAGAAAGAGGGAAGACTAACAAAATGGCAGGCTGCTGTGTTTTGTGAGTTGTTTTAAATAAAGAATCCATTTTAATCCTACTGGCCTCTTGCCTGCTTGCTTCATTCAAAATAAAGCACGCTCTCCAGAAAATGGTTTTACGTAGCTCAGCCAAGTTTCTGGTAGAGCACAGACCTCAGACATCCATAATTCATGAGCAAGGAAGGGTGTGGATATTTTGTGGGAACCAGACCCTCCGTGAACAAGATCATTTTCATTTGCTGATTATGTCATGTAAACAATATGCTTTTAAGATTCAGAAGGACAAAACTGTGCATCTAGTAAAGTTAAACCGTTAATTCATATGCTGGAAGGAAGTTAAATTGACCTGAAGCATCTGAGTTAGCAATAGATATTAAAAAGAAGAGTATGATGTCCTTCAAAGTTTGCTTTGCCAACTTTCAACTTCTGCTATGTATATTTTACCTGTTGAACAACCCAAATGCTGTTCAGCTTGCAAAATGCTTACACTTTTCATTACTGTGGCTTAGATTTGCAATGATGTGGCAAGATTTGAGTATTTGAAGCCATTTAGAATGTTTACGGTTGAGAAATGACAGTACGTAAATGGAAATTCCTCACCAATTTATGCTTGACAGAATGGTATAGTGAAAAGGACATAGAGCATAGTCATTGTTTTTCCTCACGCTCATGGTTTTTGATCCCAGACACTAAAAACCCAGACACTTATCCCTAAGATATAGAAACTATACATAAAATCCCTACTATCGATAGAATATGGTAGATATTTTATTGCACATAGCTGATTCTCAACACTACAACTAATCGTCAAGTTTAGTTCTCAAGTGTGCTGCATTTACACCTTCAAAACTTTAGGTGTTGGATCCACAAAAGCATTTTCTCTCTCTAGGCTTTTGCATCTCAAAGCATCATTCCCAAAGCTTACTTTTCAGCTCCCACCTAAACCTAAAGATGGTAGGCTGACCATTGAAACTGCCCTTAATGTTTCTTCTGCCATTCTCATCACATGCATAACCATGATGTGCATAACCAAAGGAGAGGATGTCTCCCTGAAACCTCTTTCCCAGGATGTGTGAGGCCATACACTGGCCACAGTGACCAGTCCTTGCAGAGCTCATCCCACAGGACCAGCCCCAGACTACACAACCTGGAGACACGGTCACCTCAGCAATACTGGTACCATGCAGATGACTTGGTGAACTGAGGTGATTGTCGCTCCATGAATCCAAAGCTGTCATAGCTGAGAAGCAGCAATCTGTGACATTTCACAGGCAGAATAT
Source organism: Agapornis roseicollis (assembly GCA_002631895.1). Lineage (NCBI taxonomy): Eukaryota > Metazoa > Chordata > Aves > Psittaciformes > Psittacidae > Agapornis > Agapornis roseicollis. Next base: position 9,620 of record NDXB01010977.1, on the reverse strand, counting down.
TTGCACATCCTGCCTTCTTAATATCCATATCATGATTGATAAGGAATAAATATAGGAGCAGCTTCATTTTATGCTTCAAGGTATCATCTGTCCTTCTCCAAATAGGCACAGTTTTTTCTACAGAGTCAACTGTATTAGGCATTTGGGAAGATCCTTAGTTCACTCTAGCTGTGTACTAAGTACATGGATTTACACGGAGAAACACTGATGCCTCACCTGAAAATGCCTTGTTGAATATGAATGCAAAACCCACTGGCTGGCTCACATCCACTGGCAGTATTTAGCTATAAACAAATCATCTACTCGAACAAGAAACCATGACAGAGTGTCAAGATTGCCTACAGAGAGGCTGTCTGAGCAGCTCTTAAACCCTGCTGTGTGGTTTCATGGTCATTTTGCACCAGCCTAATCTGCAGAGCTGCCCTGCCAGCAATGGCAAGTGCTAGTGAAGGGATGGTCCCCTGAGCAGGGACCCAGAGTGCAACTCCCCTTCTGACAGTAGCATCACCTTATGCTGATTTAAGGGCACTGTGAACCTTCATGCTTAGGACTCAGTGCTTCATTTTCCACAAACTTTATTCATACAGAGAGAAACCAGCCAACCCACCTCATGGAAACGTATGAAATGGAGCAACAGACATGATTCATTCTATGATTCTATGATTCCTGGAGTTTGATGGAGACTAACCATGACAGAAACCAGAAAGTTTTGGGTGCCACCAAGTTTATTGTGAATAACCATCATGCATAGCGTACTGGGATGGAAAGACACTACGACAGCTCTACATGTTTAGCTTTCCTGGTAGCCATCTGTGTCTGGGCATACCGGGAAGGTTCCAGCAGCAATCATTGAGTGTTATCCTAAGAATCTTAAGGACAGTAGAAGAAGTGAGGCCGTGGAAGATGACATCTCCTGAGCTGCAGAGAAGGCTAGCATCAAACTGGGATCTCATTCCCCAGTTGCTCCCTTGGTCAGTACTCATGGCCACAAGGTGCTGTAGGGAAGCATGGTCTTTTCCCATGGAATGGAGTCTTCCCTTCATCTTTGGTGGTAGGACATAGAGCAAGCAATAAAAGCTACCTAAGGCAAAGAGAACTAGAATGCTCAGAAAAGCACATTTACAATGGGACCCTCCCAGGATCAGCATTTTTACAGATATACATGCAGAAAAAGAATTCAACAAGGACAAAACCAGCCACGTATGAAGGGTGGATTATTTATACAACGGGCATTAGGAGCTCTGTGGCTGGGAGTTAAGGAGATTACAACCACATGAGAAGGCTGACTTATTCCTGTAAGAGCCAACAGCCATTTATTCAAACAGAGTTACAAAATCAGCTTCAGTTCTCTCCAGTCTGAAGCCATTGTATTCACCAGCAAACTCCTGAGTGAAAGAGACCAAGGAAAAAAGACCTATACCTTACACAGACATGCACATGAGTGGGAGCAGAAATCGTGATTTAAATCATGTTTGATGCCTGCAGTGCCTTATTACACACTGACTAATGGGGAAAAAGGAAAGAGAGAGAAATAAGGTACCCAATTCATTGGCCCAGATGCAGGGAGAGGACTCCCCCCACCTGAGGGAACAGGAAATTCATTTTCAAGACTTCATTGGGGATCATTCACCTGGTTTTAACCCCAGTCCTTTGGGTATTTAAGCTGCTCCTAGATTGGATATCAAACCTTATATGGAAAAGATGCATCTCAAGTTTTCAGGCAGTAGACAAGAAGCGTCTGAATTTTCACAAGATAGGGATATAGGTTGTATCTGGAAATATGTGTATGCTGGCACCAACACCAAATACGCCTGCATAAATGGGGGAATTGTGTGGAGTGACCTATTTTGCATTCAGAAGTGTGAAATTTCCAGCTTGCCTTAACAAGAGTATGTTCTGTAAGTGTACTGCAGAGGTTTGGGACCAAGAGCTGTGCACAGCACAGGGTGCGAGGTCATATGTAGGAATTTGGCTCTCAACCCTTGTGGCTTGGCCTGACCTTGAGCTGACTTGGCCCTCATGAAACTCAGGATGTTGTGAGCATCCTGGCCCCATGGTCCCCCCACCAGCACTTGATAATTTGTGCTCTGTGCAGAGGGGGGTGTTGAGGCACAGCTAGAGGCTTAGCCAGAAGCATGTATAGGAGGGAGCCAGGATGCTTGGATCTGACCGCTTGCTTCAAAAATTTGCTTCAGTCTCAGCTTCTCCAGCTCTCACTTTTATAGCTCAAATCCCCAAAGTCCCTGTTCCATATTTACTCCTTCCTTGGCAAAACCATGATCAAATTAGTATAAGTTTTGACTGAGGAGAAGCAAATTTATACCCTGGTCCTTGGCCACCTGAGGATATATATATGCTGGTGTGAGGAAGGGGAGGGGGGAAAGGGAACAGAAGGATCATTTATGGTTACTCACAGCCCTGGTCTCACACTCCTGGTGGTACAAGGACCAGCCCAACCAGCAGCCTCTGCATGACTGTGAGCACAGACCCACAGGTTGCCCTGAGGCCAGCATTCTGGGTGGTTTGGCCAAGAGGATGAACTCACACTTGCTACCAAGGTCTATCCGTCAGGCACCAATCCCCTCCATCACCATGCAAAGAGGATGGCTCTGGAGGCAGCTGCCTTTCCAAAGGGTTTCCTGACCTTCCCCTGCCTTGTGGGATCAAGTACATGTCCCAGCCTTCAAACAGACGGGCTGGCACAGAGTGGCCCATGGCACCTCACAGCTGCTGGGGACACATAGGCCAGCCACGCAGGGCAGCTCTGAGCTCCGCAGGTTGGATGGCCTTAGCTGTGCTTACTGGCAATCTCTCATAACCAATCTGGCTCTGACAGCACCGACTGTCTGTGGGTAATTGCAGCTTAAAAACCTCACAGCAAGTCCTGTGGCATAGTGGCCATGTCCTCTGTCGCCTACAGCTGGAAGAAGAGGCAAAGAAACCCTTGTCTGTCTGAGTTTAAATACAAACCACATTTCTTCAAGTCAAGCACGGTCGGTGAAGCAAAGAGGAGGCAAAATGCTGCATAAAACTGAAATCTGTGTTTTTTCAGCCTGGCAGCCAAGTATTCCTGAGAAGTGTGTAAAAAGTGATGAAGCAAAGCCAGTTCATACACGCTGTGCAGCCATCTTCACATGTGACATTTCTAAAGTGGTTTGCATATCTGCTGGAAAATGTTTGGGGATCCATAGGTTGCAATGAGCTAAATGAACTCTCAGCCTTCGTTAGCATGAGGCTGGGCTGCTCAGGGCCAGGTATAAGAAGTGCTTTGTGCACTGAGGCGTGCTTGGGCCAGTTGACAGACCCCAACATTTGCAGTTTCATGGCAACCAGTGTATCACTTGCATCAACCTGTATGGCACTCTGCTGGGTCCCAATACACAAACCTCACACAAATATTTCAACATGTTTGGAGCCAAACGCTAGTCAATATATGAAGTCATTTCACCACAGCTTTTAGCCAATAGGAAAAAATTCTCTACCAACTTATTTCTGGAGGTTAAAAATAGCATTTCTGCATGTGTGTGTATGTGTATGAGGTTAGTAAAAACAGAAATGAGAAAGACAGGCTGAGAAAGTTGGGACTGTTCAGCCTGGAAAAGAGAAGGCTGTGTGAAGACCTCATAGCAGCCTTCCAGTATCTGAAGGGGGCCTATAGGGATGTTGGAGGGGGCTCTTCATTAGGGACTGTAGTGACAGGACAAGGGGTAATGGGTTCAAACTGAAACAGGGGAGGTTTAGATTGGATATAAGGAAGAAATTCTTTACTGCAAGGATGGTGAGGCACTGGAACGGGTTGCCCAAGGAAGCTGTGAATGCTCCATCTCTGGTGGTGTTGAAGGCCAGGTTGGATGAAGCCTTGGGTGGCATGGTTTAGTGTGAGGTGTCCCTGCTTATGGCAGGGGGGTTGGAACTGGATGATCTTAAGGTCCTTTCCAACCCTAACTATTCTATGATTCTATCATCCTAAGGGTATATGCCATTAGTAGTTCTGAACCACCTGGAGCTGGTCCCCTGCTGTGGGGGGCTGCCTTTCCTTTTCTTTGGACAAGCACCCTTTGTTTGGTGGGACCAGACTGAAGATGGAGAGCTTAGGGCTTGTTCCACCAGGCCCCCAACTGCATCCCTCTTCTCTCCATGGGCATGAAGCACAAGATTATGTCCCACTGGGCAGGGATGCCCACTATGGAGATGTACCTTAAATAGAAGCCAAAGGGAAAAAAAAAAGACTACCAGAGTCAGTGGGGTGTCCCCATGTGCAGGTGTGCTTGTGTTTCCTGGTGCAGCAGAAGCAGACCCTAACCCACCCTGCCCTCTTGTGGGGTGCCCTGGCACCCTGACCCTGCCAGCTGCACCAGAGGACAGCTGGAGCTGGCCCATGGCTCCACCATCAGAAAACATCTTCATGTGGGAATAGCACAGAGGCACCCAGGCAGTAAATTTCCTGAAGGAAGATTACACTTTCTGGCAGCACACTTTTTGATGTTGCATCTCCCCTGCAGAGCTCTGCTTTCACTTACTGTGTGCAGTGTGTGATGTGGATTTTCATACAGCACTGTGCACTTGGGTTTGGAGCTGTGCAGTGCCAGATGCTGCCCATGGGCCCTCACATCTGGTGGAGGTATAGCAGCAAGGGTCTGTGGGGGCTGATTTCCTGCATATGTGCTCAAGCTCTTGCAGGGTGTGAAACCATTCTCAAGGACAAGATTGTCTTATGAGCCACCTCTTGATCCCATCTGTATTCCCCCAGCCCTCAGTACAGCAACTGCTCTGTTCACTCATGGCTAAAATAATACTGGAGTAATATTGCTGTCTTTACTCCTGCCTTTAATGTGATGGCTGTCTACATGTGTGATTGCACCAAGGTTTTCTCTGACTTCAAGGGTCTGCAAATGTTTAAGTTAGCCTTATCAAAAGCTTGCCTTTCTCCTGAACTGTGCTAGTGTGTCAGAGGGAGGCACAGAAATCCTTGCTTTCTCTGGTTTGTGTCTGGTCCTCAACCCACTCCTTCTGCCAGGCTGCCTTTCCCCATCTGCTTGCCCTCACTTCTGCCTCTTCCTCTTATTCTGGCCTCATGCTTCCTTCTCAGGAAAGGAGGGAGACATGGAGAAAAAGATATCTTGTCTCCTGCGGTGAGATGCTCCTCAGTCAGCCTCCACCACACCATAACTATGCTGGTCCTTCCACCCACTTACCACTAGTTTTCTTCAAACCTGTGGGCAGTAGGACTGCCAAACTTTGGCTACAGGGTAGGAGGTGGAGGAAATGAGCAGCATCCCAATGCTGTCCTTCCCTGCCACCACTCAGGACAGTAGTGCCAACTCTGTGGCAAATATCTTTACTCCTGGGAAGGTAAGAGAAAGCTAATGCTAAACTGTAGCTTTTCATTTGTCTTTTGAAGTCCACATTCTGAAAACCAAACTATTGTTCTCCACAGAAAAATGAGAAGAAAGGACCTGTGCCCCCACCCAGAAGGAATGTATTGGTTGTGCTTAGATTTCTAGGCTCCAGCTCATGTGAGCAGTATGTAAGTTATCAGTGTGTAACCACAGTGTTTTTCAGAAGAGGCAGTTATGCTGCTGTACAAATGGTAAATTCATTCATTCACCCCATTATGTGATGAGCAGAGGTACCAAATTGCTGTTGGCTTTCATAAACAGTGGGTAGAGGTGGTGTTGAGATGCAGTTCCATAATTTTGACAAGATCTACAGCACTAGTAAGAAAGCAAATTACTTATACTGAGTGTGATTCATGCAAAGGGGCCACTGCATGAAAGGTGGCAAGATTTGCATCTCCCCTAAAGGGCTAGTGAGTGTGTGTTTTAATTTTGCAGATTCAATGCAGGGGAAAGTCATAGGGTTCTTTCTAGACCAAAGTCAGGAGTACATGGGGACAATTCACTGCACAGCATAGGGTGATTTTCCATGGGAGCTGATGTGACACAGCTTTTCACTTCAGGTCCTGCAAGAAGAGCTTTCACTCTATCTCACCCTGCTGGTCCATTGCCTCTAGGAGAAGGAAATCAGGGCACAAAGTGAATGTTTCAAGGGCTGTCCTGTGCACCTCATTTTTGATAACCTTGCTTCCTCTTCTTCTCATTGGAAATGAGAACATTATTGTCTTTCATCATGTTCTGACCTAACCTACTGTGCCCTGCTTTGAGTGTTGATTTGTTTGGGGTTTTTTTGAGTGCTTTTGAGTACTGCTGTCCTGGCCCAGCACCAACTGGGAAGATGCTTGTAGCAATAAAGCAGAGAGGAAGTAAACATGGCAATGACCTCCTTAGGCCTGACTTTATTCAGTGAAAAAATTCCCCCAAACTTGCCAAAACACTCTCATCTACCACAGCAGCAATAATCCTGTCCCCTCAGGGCACTTCGCCATCCCATATGCCCTCCTCCTTCTCCTCATCTTGCCACAGTAGAAAGGGACCTGCCATGGTCAGACATGCTCCTCAGGATGTCAAAGTGTAAGTGTATTTGCACTCCTGCAGTCCATCAACACTGGGATCCTTGGAGAGGAAAGAGCAATTCGAAATTTTAAATTATATACTAACTAAAACCCTTCCTGAGTCTTTTGTCCCGATAATGTTGGAATAGAAGAATTTTTATCTCCTTAGCTCCGCTCACACACATGCACACTCCACCAAAAAGACAAAACCAGACATTACCAACTGTTACCATAATAGCATAGAAGGCATAGAAAACACTTTAAAGATCAAGAGGTGGATAAACATTTGGGAAGTGTCTACATGAGGACGAAGTCAAACTCCAGTTCTCCAAAGTGACTTAGAAACTGAGTTCCTCTGATTTCCAATGAGACTGGACTCAGAGATTCGAACATCCTTGAGACTAGGACTCAGAGTTCAGCTGTTATTATGCATACCACATATACCTCATACCTCAGTGATGGCATGGTGAACAGTCTGCAGTAACCAGAGCAGCACTTGTGTGTTTCATCTGCTGGCCGTGCTGGGCAAGTTACAACCTCCCACCAGGCAGCTGTAAGATATAGTTCAGAAAGACTCTGGAGAGTTTCTTCTCTTTTCTCAGCTCCTTTATGATTCTGGGGAACCTTCAGAATGGGGCAAAGATCCTCTTTCAACTGGAGAATAGTATGTTGACCTGGGCCACCTCTGCACAGACAAACTGAGGGGCTGCGTTTTGTCTCTTTTGGCTATGTGCTAACATACTAGCTTCCTTTGACCTTTCTCTGCAGTGGATATTTTACGTGAGATTTACTCTCTCTTTTTTAGTTATCCACTGAGGCTCCCTTTTCCTGGGGAATGTTTGAGGAAATGTAAGGTAATATTGGTGAATTCCCTTAATGCATTCTTCTCTTGCACATGGAAATTCTTGGTCTTTCAGGCAGGTTTCTGAGGTCTGCTTGCTTGTAATGATCTATTTCTGGCTTTGTCAGGGAGCCCGAATCTTTCCTCTTGTCCTTCCTCCCTCCCTCCTTTACAATGGCAAAGTGGGTAGCTAATCTTTGGGGAAATACCTATCATACTTTTTCTGTTCCTTGTGTTGCTGGTTTAGTCTCTCCAGCAATCAATACTACAACCTTCATCTTGCTGTTGAGTCCATCTAGATTGCAAGCATAGTGCTGCTACTCCTTTGCTCCGCCAGTGACTTTCAAAAACTTCCCCAAATATCTCCTTTGCTGCTGTAGGCTGTCAGCAGCAGAGAAGCTCTAACTGCTTCTGCTCTTCCGAAGCTCTTGGAAGTCCATAAAAGGCTGCTGTTGATTCTTATTGGGTTGAAGCTTGGCCTTGAACACCCGTGTATTCACACCTCCTGTTTACTGCAAGGAAAACCAGCTGATGGCAGAAAATATGAAGCATATGGAAACAATTCTTTAGTATCACAGGACAATGAAGCTTTAACATAGACTTTTCCTCAGGAAGGCAAAATACTTTACATGGTGGCAGTCAGATGCGAGTGTATGCGTTGCTGTGTTCTTTTGGGGAAGCACAATTATGGCAACAGCCCAATTTGCAAACAGACTCTTATGGATAGGCAGGAAAAACAGAGCCAGAGCCTCCTTTGTTGGCATTGCTCAAATTGGCATTGGTCTACTGATGTCCTAAATGCTGTGTTGGTTTACACCACCTGAAAAACCAGGTATATTCTGGAGAAACTGCATACGTGCTTTCTAAAGGGGGAGAACCCTGTCTTCCTAGGGTTTGGTTCATATCTGGAATTTCCCTAAATTGCACTCACATGAAACAAATAACTCAGAGCTCATTATTTCTTTAATAAGATACTGAAGTCCCTGTTTATTTAAAGCTGTGCAGAGATAATCGGAACTAATCATCATGTGTAATACAAATAAAGGCATTCCTCCCTTAATAGTAGGAGCAGATCTAAGCCAGTTGTTCTCCAACTGAACTCAGCTGTATTAAGATGGGGTTTCTGTACTTGTAATGTTTGTTATTCTGTCACTAAAGGGATAATGGCAGCAGATACTCTGTTTTACAAGGCCATAATTTGTTTTGCAGGGGAATAAATCATGAGGAAAAAGTCTGAATCATGTATCTTAGCAAGGCAAGTGGATCAATCCTGAAGATGAGGCATTCTTTCTATGGAAAGGGAAACAACAGCATTTATATTAGAAATAAAAACTATAGTCACTGCTTCCAATCACACCTTACCCTCAGATGCATCTCTCTGGGCTTAACCTGTACATGTTCCCAGTTTTTAACAGAAATGAGGAATCTCTCCAGCAGCTCTCTCAGTCACATCCTCTGTGCATGCCTGATTTAGCCAAATGTTTCACAGAATCAACATAATCTTTCATTTCTTTTCCCTCAGGTTGTCTAAAGACAACCTGAGCTGTCAGCTTCAGTGCTGAGTGACCACAGCACCCTTGATACAGGGGAGGACACTGAGTTGTTCAGGACTCCAGCTGACACTCAAGAGAGACAAGGAGAAGGGTAGATCAAATGGAGCCAACATTTGTATAAATAAACATGGGAAAAAACTGACTGATTTGTTCCTTCAGAGATACACAGAAGGAAAACTCTTTTTAGTGAAGTAACACTAGAGCGAGAAATTCAAATGTCCATAAGGAACGGTGTCCTCTTTATATGTAATGTCATTGCTTGCGATGCTGCGGTATCATCATGGAAGTGATAGCCTTTCAGGTGTTGCCCTGGAAAAACGGAATATGTATTTCTTAACAGATGGAAATGTTTCCTGGATCAGATCTAGATCAAAGGCAACAAGGGCTTCAGTGTAAAATCTTAGTCTTTATGTTGATAAACTGGGGAAGCCTGACTCCCCAATGTCATCATGAGCAGGGTGCAGGAAATATTGCCATTGTCATTCAATGGAGCTCAAAGTACCTTCTTTGACTTAAAAGACAGAAAAGTCTTAAAATATCTCAGGAGATCAAATACCTCAGAAGTAAAGGAAGAGATAACAAGAATATAGAGAACTACAAGTAAAAAGCTGATGCAAGCCTTTCTGAGAAAACCAAAACTTCCATGGAAGAATTTATTTTGGTAGAATTAAATAGCTATGCCATTACCCGCAACATCTGAAGAATGGTTGGAAGGTGTCGTGGTTTAAACCCAACCAACCACACAGCTCGTTCACTCATTCAACCCCCCTGGCTT
>NDXB01010976.1:176447-223642 GCA_002631895.1 Agapornis roseicollis | reverse complement strand
GGGGGAAGAAAACTGTCTGAAAGTCTAAATGCTAATGGGTTCCCTTGAGTGTGTGAGTCCAGAAAATCAAGGAACATATGATATGGCCTCTCCAACATGTGGCTGCTGGCTTGAAGGGGGAATGCCACAGCTGAGATGCTGGTAATATTCATCAGTGGCTTGAAGACTAGACTGCACATCTTTATAAAAGCAAAGCTGTTCTTGCACTGGCATATTCAAGGGGAAAGAGAATCACGTAGCTAAAATTTGGCTTTTGACATAGTCAAGTGCTGTCAGAAGGAATAAGGAAGGGAAGGTAGAACAGGGATCTGAGATTTGTGACTTCACCACAGACTTTTAATTACAGCTCTCCAAGTGATTTAAAAATGGAAGAAAACCTCACAAAAAAACAGAGAAGGGAAACCAGTTCACACTTGTACCATGTCAAGAGGGTCACAAGGTTTGTTAAAAAATAAAAGCCCAGATGCTTGAGGCTTTTACCTAGAGAAAGTCAGGTTGTGAAGTGTTATCTCAGGTTTAGCACATCAACTCTTTATTAGATCATTAATTAAGGTTATTATTTGAAATCACCTAACTCTCTATTAGGTGTTAGAGATGTCAGATGAAAAAGTACATTTGAATGGGCTGTGATGAGCAGGCAGTGGCTGTTAAAAATAATCTCTTTTCTCCAGAAATTTGAAACAAATTCTGCTGTGTTTGGAGAGAATTTTGCACATAAGTGCCAGGGCAAAAGATGGAGTAAGAGAAAGTGATTCTTCCCCTTTCTCAGGTGTTTTCGCCCAAGGTCCTCCCTTCAGCAAGAATCTCCAGATTAACCTTTGAATGGAAGTGGCACTTGGGTATAAAAACATTAATTCTTTTGCAGTCAGTTTGCTCTGAAAGTAACTTAAAATGGGATTTCACATCTGTTGTTTTTCCTAAGTTTTAGGCATTTGGCTCATAAGACTGTTTTTCAATCTCTCTCAGCTCATGAATCTGAGAGCTTGCTGGAGTTCATGCTAGTTCAAAGCCAATCTTTGAGCTGCATGATGAGGTTGGTCCCGTTATTGCCATTCAGCCCTTTTACCACCATAGGGCCTCCTGGAGGACCTCTTGAAGCCAGGGGCAAAGCTCAAGGTAGTATTTGGGTACTCTTTGGTCACTGCACACAAACGCTGGGTCATTCACAGGCAAGCGAGGAGTGGTTGATGTGGAGACAAGTTCGCACATGAAAGCTTAGGAGAATTACCCCTAATTGGTTTCCAGGCAAATTTATCACCATTTGAGTCACATCTTGTTCTCTATGGTTTATACAGAGAAGGTGGTTTGAGTTCTCCCCATTGACCAGGCCCTTGGAGGTAGCTGAACAACACTATTACTTCTACAGACAGAGTAGAGAGAAGGCTTCCTGCAGAAGGATGAGTAAGGCCGAATGCTCTTAGAGGCTTTATGACCAAGCAAAACCTGATGCATTGCCTTCTAGAACCTGTGTATGTACAGGCCATTTGGAGGTCAGTACAAAGAAGACCAAACTGGCTCCAGAAGCAGTATCTGTGTCTCGACTAATGAGTGTGTTAGGGTTAATTAGTCTGTACTTATCACCATAGTGCCTTAACTGTTGGGTTTTCAGGGCCCAAAGCTGATGTCTTGGAATGGTGAAGACATGACCCTGGCTGGATTTGCTCTGAAAAGTGTACAGGGCAAAAAACTGCTGGAAGGCAGCTGCTAAGCGCCTACAGAGAGAGGGAGGGAGTGCCAGTGCTGAGGACTCGTGGTCTGAACTGGACCATCCTGTCATGACACTCCTCTCCAAATCACACAAGACTAATTTTAGCAATACTGCCTCTCCTGTACTGCTGTTCTCTGTAAACCAAACATAGTGCTATGGCTTTCTTCCCCTCTGTCTTCCACAGCTGTCACAACCTCATGCCAAAAGCCCAACATTAGGAGTGTTTTGAGCTAAAAAGCCCTGCTTGGATGACCATGCTTATATCAGCTGAAACGCTTTCAAAGCAAAGCCCAGCTTATAAATGTATGATACACACCATGAGTCCAGTCATTCCCCTTATAGCGATCTATGAAGAGCTGTTTTTAAAACCAAGCTTTTCCATTATAATTTTTTTCCATTCTTGTTTCAGCTCACTAAACATTAACCACCGTGACATACTGCATAAATCAGACCATATTAAACAGATGAGGTTTATAGTCAAATCCTAACACCCTATTTGGGGAACGGCTGCAATGCTTGGCTGTTTCTACAGTTTTGTGGGTTTGGGTTTTTTTTGGACAAAGTTAAATCTTTTTACTTGACTGAAACATTTTAGATGTGTTTAACACCACACTGCTAAAGCAAAACACATATACAGAACCAATCAATTTATTTAAGAACAGTACTAAAAAATACATAACCCCCTAGCCTATCTGCTATGCATATCCAAAACTTGTAAAAGGAACCAACAGTCTTTTATGAACTAGTTTATGTGTATATGTATTTACATTCTATTCTCATGAATTGTATTTATGTCAGAACATAGGAAATGACCTCTACCTTTCAATTTACATTGCAGTTCAACATAATCACATGCTTTCCCATGGATAAGAACCCACTACTCTTAACAAAACTGCCAGGAAACTGAGGTAGTAAAGGGGGAAAAAAAAAAAAGCCACACAGGATGATACCAGCTGACAAAAGGATAAATGATAGATCCAACCATTCAGATAAATCATCATCAATGAGGGGCATTCTAAGCAGTGTCTCCACAAAAGCAGACCTACGCTTGGGGCTGCTAAATGTTTTCATCAGTAATCCAGAATTAGATATAAAGTCACTGTAGATAGAATTTGCAGCTGATGAAGATTGGTAGAAGTATAAATAACTACAGGGACACTGCAAGTTAGATCACTGCTGAAGCTTGGTTTATTCAGGCAAAACATGTTTTAAACCAGCCAAATGGAATACAGTCTGTGCAGGAACACAGAATACATACTATGTTCCTATCACATAGTTATGAAATTTCATATGTAGGAAAGGGTTAACTTTCCTGCAGGCAAGGAATATGAGGGATGTTTATATAGGAGAGATCATAATAGGTGAGTAACACAACCTGAACTCCATGCCATGTTGAGGCATTCAGCATTCCTGGTTGTTCAAGGACATGTAGAGATCCCTGAATGGAGAGAGATGACTGCTGTGAATGGCAGGAGGGAGGTGACCTTGGTCCCAGGGGTAGCTTTCAGACCCCCACAATCAGGAGTAGTGCTGTGTCATATAAAGCCTGTTGTTCTCTGGATAAGACCTAGGAAATGACAACTAAGGACCTCAAGCCAAAAAGGATATGCCTTCATAACAATATGTTTGGAAGTATTTTAATGAAAATCTTAGCTAAATGATATAACCAGTGAACAAGGAATGTGATATAAGTATGACATGATGAATTCCTAAATGGGTATGTGTAATACTGCTTAGGAATATCACAATTTACAGATGTGACAATTTACAAAGAATGAAAGTCCATGCTATAAGTAATGCTAAGGAGCCCAGCCTGCTTGGAAATTAATTTTACCTAAATACCTGTGATCCAGAAACCAAATATTCAGTGAAGACCTTGAAGCAGACAAGAATCTCTGTCTGATCCTGAGTTCAGGGCAGGAGGTTTCCACTAAGCTCTGAACATTAAATTAGATCTAGATAAGGCAAGCAAATCTATCAAACCTATTATTAGTGGCTGTGCTTACTGCACTCTCCCTGCTTATGCAAGACCCTGATTAATTTCTTGTTTCTGAGAATGTTTCTCTGCCTTTTCTGACTTCTTTCCACTTGTTTTCCCCTTTTTCCATTAGGCAGCTGAGCCTGCAGAATAGCTACATCCGTGGGTGCAAAGACAGATATATCTAAACCTACATGTATCTATCTGTATTATACGTGCTGTATGTGCTGTATGAACACTCCATATACTGTAACTCCAGGGCCCTTAATATTAAAAGTCAGGGTTCTTTCTTATATACATATTCTCACTTCAATAGAATCTGATTGCAGCCCTGCACCTGCATACAAAATCAGGGTGAGTGAAATGGTAATGCTGCATGCACCCCGGTTTGCTTTCTTTCAATAATATAAAAAGAAAACAAAAGGAGAAATCTCAGAAAAGAGCCAGACAAGGGCAGGAGAAAATTCTTGAGAAAGAGAGACTTATGAAATTCATCCTGCTTACTTGGGCAGCGAGAGGATGCCCAAGTAGTAATTTAACTAGTGGAGAAAACTTGTGTGGAGAGATGAACCATTGAGAAAACTTGTGTGGAGAGATGAACCATTTGGAAAAAGGGTCTTTAATCAGACAGAGGAAGTCATGAGAGGAGCCGAGTGTAATTTAGAGTGAGTTTAACCTTTTGCTGAGAGGGACTACAAGCTAAGGAAAGGGGTGGGTTCTCCATTTTGTCCTTCCTGAAAATCAAGACTGGATGTCTTTCTAGAAAGCAGTTTTCAGTGAACATCAATTCCTTGGATTGGTCCTGGGGTCAATGAATCAAAACTTCATAACTTGTGACATAAGGGATGTTCCTTTGGCTTTAAAATCCCTTCATCTTTGGAATGCTGAGAGCAAAGCCCTACATAGCAGTGGAAATATAACCAGAGAGTGAATTCTGGATGGACAGAACAATTAAGTCCAAGCAGCTAGGACAAAGAGTGCCATGTAATTAATTTTTTACACCTAAATGTCAGATGGATGTAAAGTGGATCTTTTGAAACCATGAGGGTGGCATAAAGCCTTTGTACACAGCACAGAAGCTGTCCTGCGTTACTGGGCTCCTCTTATGACCTGCTATTTCTATGTTTAGAGCTCTGAGGAATGACTATGCTTTGGCCAAAGAGGAAGGACATTAAGCAAGACAAGGTATTGTGCAGGAAACCTGCAGCACTGGTAATTCCCTTTTAGCTCAGTTTGTGTGTTTCTGTGTTTCTGTCATGAGGATATGGTATTTCATGAGTGGAAGAAGCTATTTCACCATGCCTTCTCTCACCTGTGGCTTATTGCAAGTATTGATGTTTCATGTCATGGATGTTTTATTGTTGAATTTTCTTTTGGGTTGTTACTTGATTTCAGTAATGAATTCCAACCTGCTTATTTATTTATTTACTTATATTAAGGCGAGCTAACAAGTTTCACAAGAATTATGTGTCATGGGGAGGTGTCTTAGCTAGTTCAAAGAAGTAAATTGCAAGAGCAGGAAACCTCAGTATGTGAACTGAATTTTGTAAGACACAAAAAAGTGCAATGTGTTCTCATTGTGGTAGAGGTGTCTACTGAGATAAAGGGCACCATGCAGTGCACTCATGTAATACTGAGCAAGACTGTTCCCATCCCATGAAGACTGCAGCAGGTCATCTGTCTAGGCTGACAGCAGCAGATGCAAGTTATTAATAAATAACCAATAAATGATCTACAAGGAAGGTGAGCGCTCCTGTGTTAATAAACTAAGGCGTTCAGAAAGGTGTGTTGCTATTCCTGAGGTAACTTAGTAAACTAATGGCAGTTGCAGTAAAATAGGGCAGATTTCCTCCAAATAGAACGAAGTCCTACATAATCCCTAGCAGAAAAAGTGTCTTTTCTCCCAAAGTAGGGAAATCCCTCCTATCCACAGCTGACTGGCTGGCTGGACCAGACACCCCTGAAACATTTGGTGCAATCACTAAGTATAAGATGCTTCATGCTCGAATTTCCCCCCCTCTAAAATATATCCAGAAGGCTTTTTGGATCCCAGATCTTGATCTAGAAATTAAACTTTGAGCTGTGTTATATCAAAGTTGTCAGTAAGCAGGAGAGGGAGATCCTTTGCCAGCCTACAAGATAAAGTTTTAGAGAGACATATCCTTCACTGGCTTGAACATTGGTGAATCCTATTCTTTCTGAATTAGATTTCTTATCTGAAAGTGAGTGCTTTGTTATTACTCATGATTATTTCTCACTGGTGAAGCTTTTATACCTCTATGGCTGTGCAAGGGTTAATGTATAAATGACTGCTGGATGTACTGCATAAGTAAAGTCTTATCCTTAAATGCTAAATTATCTTCCTCACTTGCAACCTCTCTAACTCCAAAAGGAGGGGATAAAGCAGAAAAGGCCACAGAAATCCCAAACCAGGTTTTTTTGTTATTTGTCTTTTTGTTTGTTTGTTTGTTTTAATACTGTGTTGCAAAGTTCCAAAAGTATTCCTAACCAGAGCAATTTTAGTGAGAGAAAACACTGCTGATGCTTTCCTTTAAAAAAATTTTAGACCTTCTTGCAAGATGAAGGTAAAACAAAACGCAGGGAAACGCTACCTTCACCCATCACCAGGCATCTTGCTCCCAGGAACTGACTTCTCACAGCTCAAATGTGGAGACCAAGTCCTGCTACAACTCCAACATTCCATCTCTTCCTGGACACAGAGCTTCATGTTAACCCCAAACTTACATCCTTGCAGCATGGTTTCCCTGCCAGCGCTTACACACTAAAAAAGCCTTGAATGACTAGCTATGACAGCACCACCTCCTAAAACTTGTCATATTACTGTCTGTCTTGACTATGCACTGCATGTTTTCCACTTGTATAAGTGAGCATTCATGTTGGTTTGCCAAAGCAGCAGCAGAAGCCTCCAGCATTGTATTTCTGGCATTGACCAATTCTAGATATCCTGCAGATGGTAAAAAATAATCTTCACAGACCTTGGAGGCGCTGATGAGGTACGATAGCAGCTGACACCAGCTGCTGATGACCTAAACCTTGTAACCTTTTTTTTTGTTAATGTACATCAACTGCAGAACTTATGTCATGACACGTGCAATTGTCTAATCTCTGCATTCCCCTACTAATCAGGAATTTTCCTCAATACCAATCTATGATGCCACAAATTAATTATATTAGACATTAGGATATTTGTTTTGTCCCCTTAAAATGCATTCACAAAAGCACTTGCAGGACTACATAATGTATAGATAAACAATTTCATTTAGAAATACCATTCCAGTATATATAAGTTTGTGAGATGTCTCATTCCTTCAGTTATATCAGGAAAAATAATTGTCTACCTTAATTTTTATCTTTAGAAGAAGTATAATATATGCCAAATCAAACATGTAACTCATCCATCTTTAATAGCTTTCTTTGTGCCACGTAACTGCACAGCAGCTGCTTTGTCAAATGACCAAGAAATGAGAGTTTGGCAATTGGTTTTCATCAGCATATGACCTTAAGATAACATTTACATTTCAGGAGATGCTGTTCTAGTCAGAACAGTACTGCAGGGCAAACTCATATCTCTGGATACTCATGGAGGCATCTGACAGAAAAGCTAATAAATGCACTAGATTAGTACAGTTTTATTTTCTATAAATCTGGGACATGCTCAACAATGTCAGAATTGTTCTAGTGGCTTTAAATGAATAAATAAACCCAAGCTCACTCTGAAGCTCAGAAGTGAGGTGGAATTCATTTAGCTCATTACCATTTAAATGATAGATGGACAGGGTAAACTCTTTCTTTTGAGGCAGGGGACAGACAACGTGGAGACAAGACCAGCGGTATTACATAGATGTGGGCTCCCAGGCTTAGATGATTGGATTCAGATGTTTCCAAGGAAATGATTTGCTCCAAAAGGGCTCTTTGGTTACTAACAGGTATAGCAATCATATTTAAAATGTTTTTACTCACAGCAGGCTCCTATAGCTTCAGTCACATAGGCTTTACTGGAGGGTTTATCCTTGGGCTGCTTTGTTGAACGCAGAGAATTCAGGCAGGTATTTTCAGAGGGTTAGGCTGCCAAGACACATATAATAAAAACCCAACATGTTTAGAGGAGAAATATTTTGCTTTTGCCATTTTTACTTTAATTTATTTCCTGCTTTTGCAGTAGGTCATTATTTGTCACTTCTAAATTACAGAGAAAGTCAAAGGGGAGATAGATAACAGGTAGGTTTTCTGTTTGTTCATTTATTACATGCAAAAGGAGGTACCTTAGAAGAAGGCATGATATTTACACCTAACCCAGAATGAATGAGAAAAAAAAACACTTTACAATTTTGTAAATTAATTAATTTCTCTATCAGCCAAGTTCCTTCAAGAAGAACGAATAAAATAACTTCTTTTTATTTGTTGTATTTAAAATGGGAAGAAAAAAGAGACCCCAGAACAGAAGAGAGAATAGGATATTTCACGTGTGACACTGATGCTTCAAAATTAGAAATGGCTTGCATGATTTCTGGTTCACTTGTAACCTTGAGGCTTAATGTAAACTCACCAAAAGCTCCCTTAGTACTCAGAGGTCTCTTCACACCAGTTTCCAGGGAGGCAATAGCTTGAGTCAGAGCTATGTGTAACTTTCCTGTGTAAAGGGCTGTGACAATATTTTGACCCCAGTATCAGACATGAGGGGTGGCATGTGGAGCAGGATAGAGCTAGCTGTGGGAATAGGTCACACATGACTCTTGGTTCTAATTTTATTTCCTAATAAAAGAGATCTTTAACAAATTGTCACACATGGGTGTTTTCTTAATCCAACCAGTGTTAGTTGCCTACTGAATGGTGACAAACTGCATCATTCCTGCCAGACCATAGGACAAACCTTTTCCATCCCTGGCTGAGTTCAAGGCCAGGTTGGACAGAAGCTTGGCTGACATGGTCTAGAGTGAGGTGTCCCTGCCCATGGCAGGGATCTGGAACAAGATGATCTTAAGGTCCTTTCCAACCCTAACTATTCTATAATTCTGTGATTTCATGATTCTATTCTTCACATCTGAAGCCTGATGTTCTGCTAGGCCTGTCTTTCTCTGGAGACCTTCTTGCTGGGTTTTCTGCATGTCTCCTGCAGTTTAGATCTTACAGATGAGCAGCTTAGAGAGCACAGTTTCTCCTATATCTCAGATTTCTCTTTTCACAGCAACTGTGACAAAAAATGTGAATAAGCAGTCTGTGTATTTTTTGCTATCCAGGAGCAACTCTTGCATGACCATAACTTCCAGTAAGAAAATATACCAGGTATAACCCATCATAGCACCCTGTATTCCTGGACATTCAAGCAGATCTGCCTTAAAAAAACATGAAAAATCTAAATTGATAAATTATGCTTTGTTCAGACATACAGATCTGCAGCTACTGTAAACTATGATTTGCACAAGGAGGGAGCTTGCATTCTGGAAAGGGAAGATGCATGGGTATCCCTCCTAGCGATGTGTCTCTTGCAAAGTGACTAGTGATAGTGGATGCCACAGCTCTGGGACTACAAACATGCCAGGTCTACAAAGCACTCAGTGTTCAGGGTATTCACTATTTTGAGTAGTTGGGCTATCCAAAGGTGCTGCAGTGTTGGTTTTGGGAATGTCTTTTACTGTGTTTGAGAAATGCAAAGCTTTCTCATTTTAGACTTGAAAAGACATGTTAAGAAAAGACAGAGGTGGAAGTGTGATGTAGGACAGTGAAACAATAGTGTGATCCTTCATTTCCTTCTTTTGGTGATATAAATAATGGCAGACTAAGGAGTAAGGAGGCATTTGGATGAAAAAGAGTGAGTGACTTGTACTTAATGGTATGTTATGTGAAAGGAGATAGCACTGGGGGGTCTGCACAAATTACTATGGGGTATTAGCTGCCAAAAGAGCACTAAAGCAGACTCTCTGGGGGTGATTCAGTATCTCAGGTAGATTGGGTGTGTCAGCAGGTATCAGCTTGGGCAAATGTTGTACTTGACATCTAACCCAGAAAGAAGACTGCAGGTAGGTTGGTGATGCTTGTCTGGATGGTCCTGTAGAGGAACCTGAAGAAGAATTGCAAGGGAAGGGGAGCACTTTTTCTCTTAAATAATTTTAAAAAGAAAATAGTCCCACTGGGACTGTTTTAACTGGACTCTATGCCAGGTTTGCCTGCTGCAACAGAGTGTAACTCAAGTACATCTAGAGTGGGTTCCCTTTCCTTGACATTAAGAGTTCTCCAACAGCAATTTCTCCAAAGGGCTTTAAAGTTTTCTTTCTGTAATTTCTTGGCCTGGAGCAACTTGAAGTTGTTAACACAAGCAGAATACAGTGCAAAATGCATGGCTTTTGGGAGGACTTAGGTGGCTGAGCCTGGGATCTCCACTGAGGAGGAAAGTTTTGTGGGAGGAGTATTTTTACAGGCAAGTTTGTAAGCAGCTTGGCTATTTGTGGACTGATGTGTTGGCATTTCCTCTCTTTCTTCTTCCCCCAGAGCCTACATCAGTCCTCCTTTGATACACACAAATAAAATGGGATGAAAAAAGTTATTTAAAATGTAGCTAAAGATTGCAGGAAGCAGAAAGAGGAGGGAGGGTAGAGGCTTTTGCTTCTACCGCACCAAACAGTGAAAACATCTGTGTCGAGTTGACTCACTTTCATAAAGATGCATTGGTGCTTGATCAAACCCATCCAGGGACCGTGCTTGAGCTGTGTGGCTTATATCAACATTATAGATCTGGCTCATAGGCCAGGTAGCGAACAAAGCTGAGTCATTTGCTTGTGTGTGGCATTTTTTGATTCTATTTTAAGGATCTAGACTGCATTTGCAAACCACTGGTTACATTTCACCTCTGTTGATAATTTCAATTGTTCTCATGGATGCCTTGTTGCTTTGAATTTGAACCTCAGCCACTGTGCTATTGTCTTTGTGCCCACCTATTAATTGCTGTTGATCCACCATCCGTCCCCCTGATTCTCTGGAAAAGCAGCCTGGAAAGGGAATATATGCTGCACCTCACCTGCTGCAAATGTTTCTATTTCTGATGGCTTGGGGAAAGCTGTTGATCTCAGTCTCTTTTGAAACAGTTTGTGCTGTGGAGAGGAAATGAAGCTGAGCTGCAAAGCCTGGGAACTCCATTCACTCCTAAACTTAACCTTTTCATCTCGGTTGCCCACAGATACCGACACTGTCTTCCAGCATCTGGTGTTGGAGGCTGATTTGGTAAAGCCCTCCATCACATACCTCCCTGCAAATGCATGTTGTCCTTCTGGTTTCGTTAAGACTATTCAAATTATTTACATGCCTACAGATGTAAATGGAGGTGACAAATAGAAACAAAATGAAACATAGAGGTGTTTTCCTTTTTACTTGTCACCCACAGGAGTAAATGACTTTGTTGATGCTGACTTGTCCTCCAGCAACAATATATAATTCCTTAACATACATTTATTAAAAAAACAAACAAACACTTGTTTTATTTCCAAGGAATAAACAAATTGGTTTCCAGATGCCTTAAGTTTAAGCTTTGCTCCCTCATATTTACTATGGACCACACTCAGACTAGGATTCCTCTAAGCAGTGTGTGGAAAGTGTAATTGAATAGTGCATTGCAATCTGAGATCTGGCAATGGTTTTCAAGTTAATTTGAGCAAAGACCACTAGTTTTTGTGGCCAGCAGAACAACATCTCATCACTTTTTCTTGCACCCAGCACATATCCACAGGTGGGTCAATGGAGGCTACCTCCAGAAAACATTCACACTTACATCCTGGGCACAAAATAAAATGCCTAAACTGCTTTCCTGCCTTCTCTCTCTAAACACTTAACCTCTGAACATGGTGCTGGATCTTAGTAGTAGGAAAGACCTTCAGACAGACATGCAGTTTTAAGGGCAGCCATCATTTCCCAAACGTTGCAGATGGTGTGTTGGTAGTTGGGTATCATCTGTACAGCCATAAATTACCCTCTGGCTCTCAGAAACATCCCTGTTCTCAGAGTGGCAAACTGCTTCAACAGCTTAGGAGTCTTATGAGTAAAAATGTGATGACAGGACAAGGGCAGACAGTCAAGTGGCCCCAGGATAGTCCAGTTTTCATTCAGTGAGCGCCATACCCATGCTCTTAGTCATGCCATCTCATGCTTTCCTCAGGACTGGGTACATAAAGGCAGAGTTACCACAAAGTAGGTGACATGCCAAAAATGCACTCTGTTGCTTAGTTCATGGTGATGTGTTCATCTGTCCTTGTCTACCGTAACTCTGGGGCTATGACAAATAGAAGCTAACGCAAGGCTAACCTGAAAGGGTATTTGCCTTATTTTCTGGAAAGAAAATATGCACTGTAATGTATGACCCTGGTAACTTCTCACACATGCACATCTTCTTTCATATGAATGATACAGATTTTGTGTCCCCTGTTGTGTGGCTTTTCTGCTGGTGATTTGTAGAAGCACCCTATGGCTTCCTCATTCTGATAAGAGTTTGTGAGCAATGGAGGAAGGGGAGAAAAGATCAACTCTGATCTGGAAATAACTGAGACCAGTTAACTGCAAAGCATTGCAAAGCCATTTTTGGACCTCTGTTTTATAAATATAATCCTTGCTACCAGCACCTGCTCTACCAATAAAGTGTCATCTGCGAGATGTCACTCACTGACACTGAGTGTCACATACAAAAGCAGGCCAAGCATTTGCTGAGCTGAGTGTGTTCTCTCGAGGGAGGAATATAGCACAGATTATATGACCTGGATAACATTTGACAGGCTTATGCCTCTATACATGTTAGCTCAGCACCCTATGCATTGAAGCTCCTCCAGTCTGGAGCCACAGGACATTACTTTAACCAAAGTGTTATTTATGTTGGCAACTAACAGCTAGATCATGGATGAAGAAAGAGAAGAAGAAGCATTACAAGTGAATGAATTTGAGTCTTATCTTTATAGGAAGGATATTCCTGCAGGAAAGCAGAGAGGCTGTAGAATTGCCTCTACCTAAGAGATCACACAATTGTAGTGAAGGAATGACAGTGAACCTCTTTAACCTACTCTCCTGAGTTCAGTAGTAGCAGTCATTTTTCTCCTTCTTCGTAACTGGTGCAGTGCTGTGTTTTTGACTTTCAGCCTGGGAACAGCCTGACAACAACAATGTTTTTAGTTGCTGCTCAGTAGTGTTTATTCTGACCAAGGACTTTATGAGTCTCATGGTCTGCCAGGGAGAAGGGGAAGCTGGGGGAAAGCAGGGACAGGATACCTGACCCAAACTAACTAAAGAGGTATTCTATACCACAGCACGTCATGCCCAGGATGTAGAACTGGGGGCAGTTACCTGGAGCACTGCTTGAGTCAGGCTGGGTATCGGCTGGCAGGTGGTGAGCAGTTGTATTCTCTTCCCTTGTTATTTCCCTTATCATTACTATTATTATTGTTGGTAGCAGTAGTGATTTGTGTTATATCTTAGTTACTGGACTGTTCTTATCTCAACCCGTGGGAATTACATTCTTCTGATTCTCCTCCCCATCCCTCCTTGAGTTGGGGGCAGGAAGGTAGAGGGAATGAGTGGCTGTGTGGTTCTGAGTTATGGCTTGGTTTAAACCATGGCATCCACTCTCCTCTTTCCATTCTTAAGTGGAATTAGGACTAGACTTGGACCTCATGGGTTGGGATTGACTAAATAAGGCTTTATATTTCATCCAGAATTTTGGTCATTGCCTGGCCCAGCTCAGCTGGGATGAGCCAGGGCAGGTGGATTTGGCTTAGTGTGGGGATCTCAGCACTTGTCTGGAAATTCCCACACAGAGCTGCTGCACTATGGTCACTGCATGTAGATCTTAGGTGGGTGAGCACGCCAAGAGGTGATGCATCTAAAGTCTGGGTTGCTGAAATCACTGCCTGACCATGTCAACACTACTTATTGCAGGCAGCTCCTTGCTGGATAAAAGAATATTAAGGGCACTGCTGTCCACTCCCAGCTCTCATAAAGTACAAAGGTGGCTCCCATTGCTTTTAAAAGCATTTCAGCTTAGCTACCAAACTGTGTTCATGCAGCTTCCTTTCTCCTTCATTTCGTTGTCCCCCATCTCCTTTCCAAGCACCTGCAGTAGGGTTCAGCATGCATTCATACTCTCTGTTTTGTTTGCTGCATATATGTTCAAATTATTTCCCAGCAGATGTATCTCATGAAGTTATTG
The DNA here is from genome assembly GCA_002631895.1 of Agapornis roseicollis. Taxonomy (NCBI): domain Eukaryota; kingdom Metazoa; phylum Chordata; class Aves; order Psittaciformes; family Psittacidae; genus Agapornis; species Agapornis roseicollis. Next base: position 209,758 of record NDXB01010976.1, on the reverse strand, counting down.
AATTCCCACCTCTCTCTCAGAGTACAGTCTCTGCTGTCAGAGCAGCACCAATTTCATTAAAATAGAGCTGAGCATTTAAACTTCATTCTCAGATTCATCTGTCTTAAAACATTCAGGCATTCAAAATAGTGTTGATGGTGAAATAGCCAGTGTAACCTCCAAATCTCCCCTGTTCAGATCAGGTGCAGCCTTTCTGCTCTAATCCTGCCTCCACTCTCCCCCTCCCTTCTCTCTCTCTGACTGTGATTCTGCAGTGGCAGAAAGGGGTCAATCTATCTGTGAAAGATGGACTCAGCCAAGTTTTTCTAGCTTTTTCCTGCTGATGGCAATTATCTGAAAGTTGGCAGCAGTCCCAGAAACCTGCAGCTCCTGCAGTCCTGCTGCTGCGGGCCTGCTCTACAAAGCCAGCATCCTAAGAGGATCACTTGGTGTGGTGCCCAGGAAATGACAAACAGAAAAGGTCACACATACTCCAAAAAAGATATACTGCTCGGCAAATTTAATTGACATTGTGCAGCTTTTCAAAACGTCCCTGCAGACATTCCAGCGTTTAACAGATGCAAGCAAAGAACAGAAAAATAAGAGAGAAAGGGCAGAAAAGATGCATTCTGTTCCCCAAAATAATTTTTTTTTTTACCCTGGTAATGCCCTTTCACATGGGCTATTGGATCAGGGTAATTTTTTGTTACCTCTGGTCTGGCAAGTGAAATCTGCCATCACATCCCTTAGCCTCCTTTGCTTCCCTCACACACACAGAGCTGCTTTTTAAATCATCGGGCTTTCGTTACACAGAGTAACTGTCCTTTTTTTAATCTTTTTTCCTTGCATGTTTGTCTGTTAGAATACTGTATGAGAAACCAGCTTCCTGTCAGGCCCAGCACTCTCTGGAGGTTCACCCTGTGTTATCTAGCCAGAGGGAAAAGCACTGTTTGCATCAATGGGTTCTTTCTTTAAAGAAAAGAAACAGGAGATCATGGAAATTTAAGAAGGTGTCTGATATCCAACGTTATTAGCAAGAGGTGGTGGGAAAGCAGGAGTGGCCAGGGTGAATCTAGGATGAAGGGAGGTGGTTTTGGTTCAGCAGAGACAGTACTCAGCAAGGATTCAGCCCTTCAGGGTTTTATTATTTCAGCCTCCTTTGCTAAGAACAGGTTTAAGATCAATTTGATTTTATGGTTTTGTTTTCAATGTTTCCCCAATTAAATGGAAAACTGGCAGGAAAAAAAGTAAAGTGCATTATGAGTACCAAAGACTAAGAAGACATGTGACACAACAGATCTGAATGATTGGTCCGTTTATATGAATGAAGCACATCTTCCCTATGTATCTGGAACTATGCAATCACCATAATTTAGATGGCTGGGATAGTAAAAAAGCAAGATTTGAGTACATCGGGAGCCTTGAATCTTCATGTCATGAGTTCCAGCAAGTGTGTTAGCTGGGACTGCTGGGGAGATAAGTGATTGATATTTCCAAAGCTGCTATCTAAATAGAGGGTCAGAACTGTCCACTTGCAAAGGTAAAGAACCCATTTTATCAGACTAAACACTTCAGGACTGTATAAAGCAAAAAAAAGATCCATGTGGGTGTTTTGTTTTTTTTTTTTTTTGGTTACTATATTTAGGAAGAATTAACTACCGTATCTAGAATGTGAGTGTATACATAGAATCATAGAATAGTCAGGGTTGGAAAGANAAAAAAAAGATCCATGTGGGTTTTTTTTTTTTTTTTTTTTTTGGTTACTATATTTAGGAAGAATTAACTACCGTATCTAGAATGTGAGTGTATACATAGAATCATAGAATAGTCAGGGTTGGAAAGAACCTTAAGGTCATCTAGTACCAACCCCCCTGCCATGGGCAGGGACACCTCACACTAAACCATGCCACCCAAGGCTTTATCCAACCTGGCCTTGAACACTGTCAGGGATGGAGCATTCACAGTCTCCCTTGACAACCCATTCCAGTGCCTCACCACCCTAACAGGAAAGAATTTCTTCCTTATATCCAATCTAAACCTCCCCTGTTTAAGTTTTAACCTGTTACCCCTTGTCTTGCCATGGATACCTGGAGACATGGATAGCATCTATGAAACTTGGCCACCTATTTGCCTGAATATGGCTAGGTTTTAGTCAAACAATCTTACAATTGTAATTTCAACATAACAGCCATAGAATCAGAATCAGACTGGTTTGTGTTGGAAGGGACCTTAAAGCTCATCCAATTCTAATCCCCTGCCACAGGCAGGGACACCTTCTACTAGATCAGGTTGTTCTAAGCCCTGTCCAGCCTGGCCAGGGATAGGGCAGCCACAGCTTCTCTGGGTAATCTGTACCAGTGTCCCACCACCCTCACAGTAAAGGATTTTTTCCATATATTGAATCTAAATCTCTCCCATTTAAATTTAAACCCATCACCCTTTGTTCTAACACTACAGATCCTGATGAAGAGTTTCTGACATCCCTGTAGGCCCCCTTCAGATACTGGAAGGCTACTCTGAGGTGTCCATGCAGCCTTCAGTCAGTGGGATAAGTCTTTTTTATTTATTTGGAAAGCAGTATGATCAGAGATTTTACAGGACATAACAGCAGTACAAAAGCAGCCTATAGAAAACAGGAAAGACGGACAACTGAAAGCAATTTTGCTTTGAAATACTGCTTCTGAATAATAAGACATACAGTTAGAAGTGTCCGAGTACTCGCTGAACAACATCTAACTCTACCAGCCATAGAAGGTGGGAAAACATGATTTGAGTTCTTCTGTAACAGGTAAACATCATTGCAGTGTTAGGATCAGAATCCAAGATTCCCAGTACACATCTGTGATTAAAGAGAAGGTTGTACTCAAACAGAGAGAACTGGTTAGAGACAGGTTCATTTCAAGGCAGCTTTCTCAGTTTCAGTATTTGCCTGTTTCAAAGGAAGATCACAATAGTAAGAAAATGTGACATTTGACATTTTCAGTATGGATGCAGCAACATCCGTGTCCTGAAGGAAAGCTGAAATTTATAGTTTAAGGACAGTTGGTACCCTGTAGCTATAACACAGATTATATTATGTGGGGCAAATTTTTAAGGCTTTATACTTTCTGATTCTGAACAGGATTTGCCCACCCTTCACATACCTCTGTGCTATGAGGAAAGCTCAAAGCCCACAGTTATAAACCTCATGTCTGCACCTATATCAATCCGTGCAGAGTGGAAGATGCATTAGCCCTTCACTTGAAATGTCCTTGGAAAATAATGCATCCCCATAATAGTTTTCAGCCCTGGAAAAGTTTCTTTAGATTCAAAATATTTTGTCAAAAATGTGTGAATAAATACACTTCAATTTACATTGTATTATAAAAAGATTTTTACTTCCTTGTGGACTCAACAATTCTTATCTATGAACCTACTATCAGAAATAGTTAACCTTTCGACAGAAAATGTTTCCAAGAAAGGGTTTTAGCTCTTGACAAAATTAGTTTATGCTAAGTGACTCATAACTGTGTAATATTAATGACTGGTTTCATAACACAATCTCCTATTACACTGGACTTCACAGAAGCAATGCAATAAAATTCAGAAGTTGATCTCCTCTGTACTGCAGACTTCTGTTGACACAATTGTATTGGTCAGGAGAGGCAAAAGGTGAGATCTCTGGCCAATAAGCAGCATAAACAAAAGCCTGACTGCAAAAAAAGGCACAGAAGCCAAAACTGAACTTTTGCCATATCACTACTTTCACTTCAGGAAGGACGGGGCAGAGGAGGAAAGCCACATTTTCCCCTTCAAACAGCCTAACCTATTGGTTTTGTCTTCTTGGAGAGGGAAGAAAGATCTCTAAAGTATCTTGAAATTTTAAGAGCAAAATATTTTCTTATTAGAGCTTAGTATATATCTTCTGTCTGAAAAAGCAAAAGCTCCAATCCTGTAGACCACAGGAGAATTGTCAGCTGTGGAAATATTAATGCTTTTACTATATGCAAGTGAGCTGTTCTGACTCCATCTGCTAAAATGGTAGATTTTCATATATGCCTGTTTTGACTGATACCCAATCCTGAGTACTCTGTAAGGCACATGCAGGCTGGATAAAAAATGCTCAGCACTTGCCAACTCAATAAGATGATTATTAGAGGAAAATGACAAGGATGAGTCTTCATGACTTAACTGGTGAGGCAAAATGTTTATAAACTACTGCCTTGTTTTGTCAGCAAAAATATTATCAAAACCAAGAAGATACTATAGCTTTTTGGGCCATCATGAGAAAATCGGTGAAATGGCTAAAGGAAGGCATATACATCCTGATGAAATCCTTTTGATTTATGAAGTACAAATATTCTGCAAATCAGTGCTGGGCTGATTTTACAAATCTTGCCATTAGGCTTTCCTGTTTTCAGTTTTTTATCTAATGAGTTATTGGAAATCTTAGTAGATTAAAACTTCAGGAAACATAAAGAAACTCACTTTCAAGACACTCCTTTCTTCTCATGGAATATTTAGAATTAGAATAATAAAAAATTTTAAGAATAAATCCCTGTGGTGTATCACTGTGAAATATTGTCAGTGGGAGCTAAAAGATTGTGCAGTCTCAGGAGAAAAGAAAGAACACAATTTAATTAAAGCTTCTTATTTTAATTGCAGAATTGTATCATTCTTTAGTTCAATCTTTGCTAGGAAAAAAAAAAGAAGCATAAACTGATTTATGGCCAAGTATGATGATGCTTCTTGCTATTACACAATTGTTTAGGAGGGAATCCTGGAATCTTGCAGTAGTTTTGTGAAAGGGACTTCTGGAGGTCACCTAATCCCACCCTGCCCTCAGAGCAGGAAGCACTGTATTAACCTATTTCCAGTCAAAACTCTGGGGAAATCAGGGAAGGAAAGAGGTCATGAGTGGCTGATGATATAAGCAGTTCTGTTGCTAGCAGTAGAGTGTTCCAGCACAGTGCACAGAGGGGTTCCTGAACTGGAGAGGGCAAGAGAGCTGCCAAGGGACCCATGGCTTGTGCCACAGCTGTTGACAGGACTTCCGCAGGGCTAGAAGCAGCAAAGCTAAGCCCCTCAATGTGTAGAAGAAACACTTGGGAAACACTAGTGACCAGGAGTGTTGCTAGCATGGTGGACAAACAGGGCATGGCAGATGGCACTGAAGACCATGCAATAATGGTGCTGAAGTCCTGCCAGCTCATCCAATGAGCAGTGTTATACCCCTGGCAGAAAGTCATGGGCCCTCTAAGCTATGTGCCTACCACAACTGATGCATCTGCTCAGACAGAGCTCTGAGGGTGCCCAGGTCAGGTTGGACAGAGCTTTGGGAGGCATGGTCTAGTGCGAGACATCTCTGCCCATGGCAGGGGGTTGCAACTGCATGATCTTAAGGTCCTTTCCAACCCAAACCATTCTGTGATTCTATGATTTTATGATTCTATGATGAGTTCCTGCCTGTGCAGCAGGTGCATCTTCTCTGTGACCACTCCATCTTCCCTGATCAGCTCTGAGGCTCTGCAAGTTGACCCAAACAATGAGAGCAATGTTTCATCTAGGACAGAGGTGTTGTCAAGGCTAAGTTATTCTACATCCTGTACCAAAACTACTTCCATAAAGAAAAAAGTCATTATCATAGAAGAATCCTTTCTGAAGGGAAAAGAAAGCCTAGTATCCAGAGTGGACTCACTTCTTAGGGAAATTTGATAACTCTCTGGGGCCTGGGCTAAAGATATGAAGAGAAAGCTTCCTACTCTGGTCTCATCCTCATATTGTTACTCATTATTGATTGTTTCAGTATGAAGCAATTGAATTGCCACAGGATGTCCAAGGGGAATCAAGAGAGACTTCAGGGCCTTGGGACAGCAGATTAAGGAATCAAAGCACAAATAATATTCTCCTCTATCTTTTCAGTTGCAAGGAGGGAAGAAACAAGGAGAGCTGGCAGATCAATGCTTGGCTCTGAGCTTGTGTCACTGGCAGAATTTTTGGGGTTTTGATCATGGCTTAGTCTGTTTGAGGGACTGTGTGCTAGCAAGGACCTTCAGTCTGCTGTCTCAGTGGAGGTAGAGGATGGAAATCCATATGGCAGCAAAGATGCAAAGGTCATTGACATGTTAGAAACCACAGAAACATCTGAGAATGGTCATGTAGGAATTAGGGCTTCTAACCTACAGAGAAGGTGGCTGTATGAGTACTCCAAATGAAGTGCATCTACACCAATGCCTGCAGCATGGACAACAAACAGGAGGATCTGGAAGCCATTGTGCCGCAGGACAACTGTGACATAGCTGCTGTCATGCAACTGGAGTGCTGCAATGGATGGCTGTAAACACTTCAGAAGGGACAGGCAGGGAAGGATAGGCACTGCTGTAAGCTCTGTATGTTAGGGAGTGTTTTGATTTTTAAAGCTTAATGATGGTGATGATAGAATTGAGTGTTTATGGGTAAGAATCAGGAAGAAGGCCAGCAAGGCGGATATTATGGTGGGAGTCTGTTACTCCCAAGCAGGATGGAAAGACAGATGAAATATAACATTCAGCTGTGAGAAATTTCACTGTTGCTAATCCTTGTTCTCACGGGGGTTTTCCACTTCCCAGGTGTCTGTTGGAAATACCATAAAGCAGAGAGGGAACAGTCCTGGGGTGTGTGGAAGAGAACTTCCTGACACAGCTGGTGTGTGAGCCAAGTAGGGAAGGTACCCAGATGGACCTGTTGTTCATGAACAGAGACAGACTTGTGGGTGATATGATGGTTGGAGGCTGACTTGGACACAGCCATCATAAAATTACAGAATTTTTGATTCTTGGAGAAGCAAGGAGAGGGTCAGTAGAACTGCCACCTTGGGCTTCCAGGGGGCAGACTTCCACCTGTTTAGGAGCTTGCTTGGCAGAGTCGCTTCAGAAGCAGTGCAGGAAAGCTGGGCATTTTTAAGAAAGTAAATATTCGAGGCACAGGAGCAGCTGTTCCCATATGCTGAAAAATGAGCCAGTGGGGAAGACTAGATGGGCTGAACAGAGTGCCTTGGATGGAACTCAGGAAAAACATTCGGAAGAAGGGGCAGGCAACTCAGGAGGACTACTACGGTATTGTGAGGTTATGCGAGGAGAATATTAGAAAGGTCAAAGTCCAGTGAGAACTTAGTATGGGTACTGCCATAAAAGACTGTAAAAAAATGTTTCTATTCATACATTAGCAACAAAAGGATGTGTAAGGGGACTGTCATTCTTCAGTGCATGTGAGGAGAAAGAACAAATGATGAGGAAAAGGCTGAGGTACTTAATGCTTTCTTTGCCTTAGTCTTTAATAGTAAGACCAGTTCTCTGAGGTGGAAGACAGGGACAGGGAGCAAGATGAAGATAAAAAAGAAAATGGTCAGTGACGTGTTACACCACTTAGACACACACAAAAGTCTATGGGGTCAGATAAGGTCCACTCAAGGGTGCTGATGAAGATGGCAGAAGTGATTACCAGGCCACTTTCAATCATTTATCAGCAGTCCTGGCTAACAGGAGAGGTCTCACCTGACTGGAGGTTAGCAAACGTTATGCTCATCTACAGGGGCTGGAAGGAGGTCCTGGGGAACTACAGGGCTGTCAGTTTGATCTTGGTTCTGCGGAAGGTTATGGAACAGGTCATCTTGAATGCCATCACAAGACACAGGAAAACCCCTTCAGGCCCAGTCAGCATGAGTTTATGAAAGACAAGTCCTGCTTGACCAACCTAATCTTCTTCTCTGAACGTGAGCCAGCTCGTGCTCAGACAGCCAAGAAGGCCAACATCATCCTGGCCTGTATCAACAATAGTGTGGCTCCAACTCAGGGGCATGGTTTAGTGGTGGATTTGGCAGTGCTGGGTTAATCGTTGGACTCAATCTTAAAGGATTTTTCAAATATAAACTATTCCATGATTTTATGATCTGACTTCCAGAGAGCCTGTCTGCAGTTCTGGAAAGGATGAGGATATTTTCCCTCTTTTTGTATATGTATATATATATATTTGAAGTATAAAATCAACATACTCTTATCTTGTTGCTCGGAGCACACAAATAAGTCCAGGTGCCAAGATTATGCGCTGAATGATAAAGGTTTTATATTGCAGCCTTAGAAAAGGGAAAATCTTGATCTACCCATGCTTTATAATGTGTATCTTGCTGCCCTTGATTAATACTTTTCCCTCAGTACTCACATGCTCAGCTCAGTTGTTCAAAATACAGTTGTAGGCTCATTAAAGACAAGAAAGGTCAGAATTTTCATTTTACATTTTACTTGAAAGACTTGGTCATTCCAGCCTGTACAGAGCTTTCTAAAATAATTCTGGGACTTCTGTCAGTTTTGATTTATAACAACATATGTCAGATTTAATTACACCTTAACTATCTATTCATTACCAGTGTTGCTCTCTGCAATGCTCACTGAATAGCTAAGAGGCAAAGTGACCTGAACTTGTTTCACCGGTGAACAACACAATTAGATATCCCCATCCCACTGCATTTTGCAGACTGCAGACCACGTTAAAACTAGAGGAGTATGGTTAAAGAGTGCAAAGGTGCATAAAAGTGGAGATGTTTGCAATGCCTTGCCCAAGACTGCTGCATAACCAGCATCACTGTTAACAATCCTTGCTGCAAGGACTTTAAGCAAACTTGCACTCTGGGTATATTCCTTATATGTAAATCTAAACCCTTAGGACCTCTGAGCTGCATCATGTGGATGCACCAATTTCACTGAGAACTGGCTCTAAGGTCATTGAACCATGCTACATTATCTCATAGGGAGCAATTTATAGGATTCTCAATTTGGTTTTATGCAGAAAAGAAAAATATCCCAAACACTTTCTCTCCCTTAATTATCAGGAAGGAAATTTTAATCAGTGACAAAGCACTGTTTTCTGATGAGTTATGTAACTACTCTATTGCTTCAGATCAGCACTTGCAGGGGTAACCAAACTGATCAGATCTGAGCTCTTTCTTCTGATGTTTTACCTTTGTAGTAAAATGCAGTGCTGGTGTTTATTTTTTCTTTTACTTAGTTTGATTTGATCTCTCCTCAGCTTTAAATTTCTTTACAGTCATAAATCCAAATAACTGTCAGGCTATCACAGCAGCAGATTCATCATTAAGCAGAGACTGAAGATCAAATACAGAGTTTAATTAGCATTGGACAATGTTTGTGGGAAGGAAAAATCTTCCTAAAATCAAATTATATTATTTTCCTCTGAAGTATTTATTTCTCTTGAGAGGAAGTTTGATTTTGAAGATAAAGACTTGAACTGGGGCTCTAAAGAGTTGAATCCCAAACAGCTGGATGAATTTCAGGTATCTTAATCTCAGGTAGGCATCATACAGTACCACAAATGTGTAGAATAGTTCAGGTTGGCAGGGGACCTCTGAAGGTCACCTAGTCCAGCCTCCAGCTCAGACCAAGTTGTGCTTCAAAGTTAGATGTAGTTGATTAGGGCCTTGCTCAGCTGAGTTCTGAAATTTGCTGATGAAGAAGATCTGCACAACCTGCTTCCATGTACAACCACTCTACAAGGCAAGAAGATTTCCTTATATCCGATGCATATTTCCTTTGCTGTATTTGGTGATCCCCTCTGAGAGGACCCTGGTTCTGTCATACAAATAAATTCTCTTCGGTAGTCAAAGGCTGTGATTAGACACCACCTTTGTCTTCCCCTAGCTAAGCACTTCTGTTTACATCTTTGCATGCAAACTACAAGGTCTCCAGAAGCAGGAGGAAATAGTTTGGATCCTGAGGTATACTTTTTGGGGGGTTTAGGTTTGTTTCTTTGGGTTTTTTTTGCTATTTTGTGTTTTGTTTTCATTTTGTCTTTCCCTCCTCCACCCCACTATTAACATGCCATTGAGTGATACATTGAGATAACCCACCTAAATTTTCTCTTGTAAACTATTTGAATTCTTTATTCTTATATACAAAGTGAAATAGGAAGGTCTGCGATCACTGTACATGGATACTGTGTCCATCCTTAGACATACGACACAGTCCGGATTACTGACATAATAAAAAGTAAAACTCTTGTTTCTTGTACAAAAAAATAGTTGAACTCATGCCTTTCACCTTCTGGTTGTCAGAAATGGATGAAATGAGGTTTGCAATAGCTATAATAAACTGCACAGGCAGACATGTAACTGTATGAGCTTATGACTTCGTAGATGGTAGAGATATTTAGTGCATACCATGGAATCTTTCAATATTAAAGAGGTTCAGCATCTAGTTCTGGGCAACATACAAAGATGAACACCAAGAATAAACCATGAACTGTGTATTTATGCAGAGCAACTAGAAACAGGAAAACTTTGATGAATGAAAAGGCAAGAAATTCAAAACCAAGGAAAGGCTGAAATTCTGGCACCAAGCTATGGAGCTCCTCACGACAAGGTGTCGTTGGGGCCAAGGCATTAGTAAGATCTGCATAAATAACAGGAATATCCAGAATGATCACAGATATTGGTAACAAAACCTTTGTAAATGGGATGTAAGACTTTCTGTTTCAGGGTTTATACCAATCTGTAACTGTTATGATTCAGGATAAAACATTGTCTGAGAAGAGATTACCCAACATCTGCCTTCTTCAGGCTTAGTACACATTCCTTAAAGGCATCTGTCCTGGATTGCTGCTGGAGACTGGATATGTACTAGTTCATGTGTCTGATCCAGTCTAGTACTTCCTACTTCTTTCCAGCTCTTTTTCCTCTCCATTTTTTTTTTTTTTAACTTTTACCAATAGTGAAACACTACCAGAGAAAAGAAAGTTGCTTTTCCTTCAGTGTTCCCCTTGTCTCCGAACACCTGTTTTTATGTGCAGAATGATAGAGACAGACAGGCAATAAGACTATCCTGCACTGTGATGTCTCTGGAGCTGGAATCCTCCAGGACAAATGTCCATTTTCATTTTCCTCCTCTATGTCATCTGTTCTGCTTGCTCTGTAGCCATTTATTCCAAGATAATGTATTTATCACCATTCTTGGTTTTCCCCTATACAGTCTATCCCATTTGCTTGATAACTGCTTTCACTTCCCTAACTGCAATAAAAAGTTCAACTCATGGGTTTCAAACCTGCAGTTATGAATACCCACTTGGAGAGAGCCATGAGCACCCATAACATCATTCCTTTTCATACTGCATGACACAGCACTCCTTTCCTGTCCTTTGTTTCTGGTAGGCTGCACGAAGCTCTGGGATAGATCACAGCTCTATCGTGCAATCACATTATTCTTGCCCAACTTTCACTACTGTGTTAATTTTAGTACTCCCTGCTGTGGATTTAAATCACTGGGACAATTTCACTTGCCATGTAACTGGAACCAAGTCTGTTAGAGAGCAGAATAGATTAATTGAGTATACTATTTTTATATCTTAAAGGTCATTGTTCTTTTAAATATCACATGAGGTCTAAATATGTGCCTGAAGATGATAGATATGTCTATTTTCCATTCAGTGTAACACAACTTAATGGAGTTATTAGATTTCTGCCAACACATTATGGGATTTGGAATCTAAGTAACTCTTAGATTACTGGAATCCATGTGTCCTACCACAAATGATCACATACCCTAGTGGCAGCTGTGCTATAAATCACAAGAGTGATCTGTCATTGCTATAACTAGGTTTCAGGAAAATAAACTGAATCTATCTACAAGTGGGTGAAATCCACCCCATTTATACCCAGAGGTTTCAGGCTCAATATTCTAATAATAATGGCAAAATTGTACCACAGAGTAATTTGTTTAGACCTGAAAAAAATACATAAATTTTCCTTTTGAAGACACCCTACAATAATATCTTTGTCCACATCTCTCTATGACTGATAGAGGTTAAATTTATGCCAGAACTATGCAACTGTGATGACTCTTTACCATTAGCTCTACTAAACAGTGACTACATTCAGGAAGGCATTGTGTCTAAAGTTTGAGACCTTTAGGTAACCTGAGTTTGTAGACAACTTTATTTCTTCAGATACTTTTGATCCTACAGGCACTTCCAACACCAAGTAGGTGTAGTTCATAGAATAGTAGAATACCTAGGAGTGGAAAGGACCTTAAGATCATCTAGTTCCAGCACCCCTGCCATGGGCAGGGACACCTCACACTAAAAAATGCCACCCAAGGCTCTGTCCAACCTGGCCTTGAACACCACAAGGGATGGAGCATTCACAACCTCCCTTGGCAGCCCATTCCAGTGCCTCACCACCCTAACAGTAAGGAATTTCTTCCTTACATCCAATCTAAACTTCCCCTGTTTAAGTTTGAACCCGTTGCCCCTTGTCCTGTCACTACAATCCCTAATGAGGGGTCCCTCCCTAGCATCCCTATAGGCCTCCTTCAGAGGAAGGCTGCTATCAGATCTCCACACAGCCTTCTCTTCCCCAGGATAAACAGCCCCAACTTTCTCTGCCTGTCTTTGTATGGGAGATGCTCCAGTCCCTGATCATCCTCGTGGCCCTCCTCTGGACTTGTTCCAACAGCTCCATGTCCTTTTTATGTTGAGGACACTAGAACTGCACACAATACTCTAAGTGAGGTCTCACGAGAGCAGAGCAGAGGAACAGGATCACATCCTTCAACCTGCTTGTCATACTTCTTTTGATGCAGCCCAGGATACAGTTGGCTTTCTGGGCTGTGAACACACACCGCCAGCTCATGTTCATTTTCTCATCAACCACCACCCCCAAGTCCTTCTCTGCAGGGCTGCTCTCAATCTCTTCTTTGCCCAACCTGAAGCTGTGCCTGGGATTGCTCCGACCCAGGTTTAGGACCTTGCTGAGAGCACACTTAATCTCACTGTTCATGTCAGCAACAAAGATATTGAAGAAGACCTGTCCCAACACCAATCCCTGAGGGACACAACTCATTACTGGTCTCTAGCTGGACGTTGAGCCATTGACCACAACTATTTGCATGCTACCATCCAGCCAGTTTTTTATCCACCAAGTGGTCCACCTATCAAACTGATGTCTCTTCAATTTCGAGACACAGATGTTGTGTGGGACAGCGTCAAATGCTTTGCAAAAGTCCAGGTAGATGATGTCAACTGCCCTACCCCTGTCCATCAGTTCCATAGCCCCATCATAGAAGGCCACCAAAGTGGTCATGCAAGATTTCCCCTTAGTGAAGCCATGCTAGCTGATCACCAAGCACCTTGTTGGTTTTCGTGTGCCTTAGCATGCCTACCAGGAGAATATGCCCCAAGACTTTACCAGGCACAGAGGTGAGACTGACTGGTCTGTAGTTTCCTGGGTCTTCTATATTCCTCTTCTTGAAAATGGGGGTTGTATTTCCATTTTTCCAGTAGTTGGGAACTTCACCTGACTGCCATGATTTTTCAAATATGATGGCCAGTGGCTTAGCAACTTCATTTGCCAGCTCCTTCAAGACCCACAGATGGATTTGATCAGGTCCCATGGACTTGTGCACATTCAGGTTCTTAAGATGATCTCAAACCACATCCTCTCCTACAGTGGGTCTATTGTCATCATTCTCACAGTCCCTGTGTCTGACTTCCAAGACTCAGGTGGTGTGGTCAGAACATTGGACAGTGAAGACTGAGGCAAAGAAGTCATTCAGAACCTCAGCCTTCTCCAAATCCAACATAGCAAGTTTTCCTGACAGCTTCCCGACAGGGCCCGTGTTGTCCCTAGTCTGTTTTTTATTTGCAATGTAAGTATAGAGTCCTTCCTGTTATCTTTAACATCCCTAGACAAGTTTAATTGTAACTGGGCCTTAGCTTTCCTAACCTGGTCCCTAGCTTCCTGGACAAATCCCTGTATTCTTCCCTGTCCTTGCTTCCACCTTTTATAAGCCTCTTTCTTCCTTCGAATTTTTCTCAGCAGCTCCTTATCCATCCAAGGAGGTCTCCTGGTCCCCCTGCTGCACTTCCTTCTAGTTGGGATGCAGCACTCCTGAGCTTGCAGTAGGTGATCCTTGAATATCAACCAATAGTGTTGGGGCTCCCTGCCCTCTAGGGCTATATCCCATGGAACCTAATAAGCAGGTTCCTGAAGAGGCCAAAGTCTGCTCTCTTGAAGTCCAAGGCTCTTCTCCCTGTCTTGGGGATCTCAAAGTCAACCATCTCATGATCACTGCAACCAAGGCTACCCTAGAGCATCACATTTCCAATGAGCCCTTCCCTGTTGGTGAGCATGAGATCAAGCAGGGCACCTCTACTTTTTGGATCCTCTATTACTTGCAGAAGGTAATTTTCTTCCATATAATCAAGGAACCTCTCAGATTCCTTCTGCCAGGCCATACCGTTGATCCAACAGATATCAGGGTGGTCTGAAGTCCCCCAAGAAAACAAGGGCCTGTGAGTGTGAGGCTGTTCCCATCTGTCTATAGAGAGCTTCATCTGCAGAGTCCACTTGATCAGGCAGTCTGCAACAGATCCCCACAGTAATGTCTCCCATCACTGTTCTCCCTTTAATCCTGACCCACAAACTCTCTGTTAACTGATCACCTGTCACCAGACAGAGTTCCATACTCTCCAGCCTGTTCCTAACATAAAAGGCAACTCCCCTTCCCAGCCTGCCGGCCTGTCTTTTCTAAAGAGCCTGTAACCTTCCATTCCAACACTCCAGTCATAGGAGCCATCCCACCATGTTTCTCTGATGCCTATTATATCATATCCCTGTAGACAAGCACACATTTCTAATTCCTTTGTTACCCCAGCTACAGGTATTTGTATAGAGGCATCTGAGCTGAGCTCCAGCTGAAGCTGGCTCGTTGGCTGGAGCATCTGGAATATCTCTGTGTTGCTCTAAGCATTTATTATACGTGCTGGCAACTGACTGGGTGTGTTGGGATGGAATGATGTCCCCCTCCCCAACACATCCAGTTTAAAGCATCCTTGACCAGTTTGGCAAGCCTCCTACCAAAACTGCTCTTTCCTTTCATTATCAGAAATTCAAAAGATTACTCAAAAGAGTGGTGAGCAATCTCCATTGATTCAAAACTGGCCTTATTCAGGTCTCATATGCATCATTGCTGTTTCGCATGGGTGCTGACAAATACCTCTTTCCTGAACTAATCATTATTCAACTTAAATGAGGGAACTGGACTTCTGTGGAAAGAAATACATGGTGAAAAACTACAGAAAATTCCTTTAAAGGGCAAAGGCATTACCTATTGGTTCTAACACTCTACAAATGTTGACGTATCAACATTTTAACAAAATGTTGGCATCAAAGACTCAACATTTACAAGTTTCAATAGAAGACAAGGACTCAAATCTAGCAGCACTGGTGAAGTAGCTGTACTCTTTGCCCCCTTCAAGGTTGACAGCAGGAGACTTTCTGACTTATGAAGTAGAGATCAAACCACTAAGACGAGGTATCAGCACTGCTTGGTTTTATTCCCACCACAGTGACATGTCTTTTGTTCACCTCTCCGCTCTGCAAAGAGTGCTCCTGAAGATGTACCACATCATTGCCCACAACCCTGTGAGTAAGAGCAATACAAGGCAGCCCTTAACTAAAGTACTTTAAACTCTCACTGAATTGCCAACAAACACTGTTGGAGAAGAGGAGTAACTTAAAAGAATACAAAGGCTATTTGCAAAGTATTTTGATATTTATTTTTACAGAAAGAGAGGATCTTGTCTCTGACTCATCTTAAATTGCAGACAATAATTTTAAAAATGGTTTAGCTACACTTCTGCACTCTATTCTGCTGGGAATGGAACACTCTGTTCATTGTGATCTTGATACCATCTGAGTCATTAGGAATGGTTGCCCTGGGTGAATCCAGTTCAGGCATCAAAATACAAATTTCTCTTGGTGAAGTGACTGTGAGTATTCCTCCAGTAATTTCGTATTTTGATTCAATAGCCAAAATGAATTATGAAACTCTTTACACTGTCAGATATTAAGGAGGAACTGTAAAATGCTGATAAGATGCTGAAATGAAGGCAAGGGTATTTAAAGGTCATTCTGTCAATTTTTTTATCTGGTGAGGATTTTAGACTGAGCTAATTACCATAGTACCTGAACTCTAACAGGCTGTGCAGGATTTGGTAGTGATCTTAGTAAGAAGCTGACTACATACAGTCATACCTATAAGGTCTCCAAATATATTCCATACACAGATTAAAGTAGAGCTAATGAAGCCAGTCTATGATGGACTGGAAGATACATGTTTAATTTCTAAACCAAATTATAGAATCATAGAATAGTTGGGGTTGGAAAGGGACTTAAGATCATCTAGTTCCAACCCCCGTGCCATGGGCTGGGACTCCTCACACTAGACTATGTCACCCAAGGCTCTGTCCAACCTGGCTTTGAACAGTGCCAGGGACAGAGCATGTACCACTTCTTTGGGCAGCCAGTTCCAGCACATTACCACCCTCACAGTGAAGAACTTCTTCCTTATATATAACTTGAACTTCCTGTTTTAGCTTAAACCCATTACCCCTTGTCTTGCAATTCGTCACCAGAATATGGATTTATGTGATACTTTGTAGAGTTTTTTAAACAAAGTATCGAGGAGTTGTCTGCAGACCGCCAATTACAAAGTCAGTCCTACTGGCAACTGTTTATTTATTCATACGCCTAGGTATGTGATTATAAGGTTGCATGAAATGAAATGCAGAGGGCAAGGAGGTGTCATTGAAAATCAACAAATGCTTCCTTCAGTGTGTGGCATGGCAAATACTATTTTTTTTTTTTTTTGGTTACACTCCCTCCCCTATTACTCTTCATTATCCTTCATGTTGAAGCACCTTTGAAGTTCTCTGGGCTGCTCCACACTGATTTAAACATATCTTAGAATTTGATCCAAGTAATAGGCTATTGTGTTTTGAGAGACGTGTTGACGCAGATGCAGAATTGATATTAAACTAATCCTCTTTGTTGCAATTATGAATCTCATAGCATAAAGCTTTGGATAAGAATATTAGAAAGTAAAAGGAAATACATAAAACCCAGCCAAGAACTTATTCCACACAAGTGGTTTAGCCATATTCTTATTGACTTAAGTGGCATAAGATGAGGGACAGAGTATATCTAATACATACATACAAGGCTTCTGTTTTTAGTCCTATTCCCACATTTTTGTAAGAGAATCTGTTCAAACATTTCCTTATGAAAGAGGAGACTCATGATTTTAGCAGTTTGCGCTTCTATGAGCATGACATATAACCCTGACAGTTGGGTAGATTATTTCAAATGAAACAGGGAAGCCATTGTAATTAACGTGCAATAACTAAAACCAGTGATGGGTTGAGGATCTTGAGTATTTCTACACTGACACTGACTT
The DNA here is from genome assembly GCA_002631895.1 of Agapornis roseicollis. Taxonomy (NCBI): domain Eukaryota; kingdom Metazoa; phylum Chordata; class Aves; order Psittaciformes; family Psittacidae; genus Agapornis; species Agapornis roseicollis. The sequence goes on along the minus strand of NDXB01010976.1, from coordinate 192,521 downwards.
TTTTTGTAATCTGAACTTTGCAGTAATTACTATTATCTGTTGACAAGTGTTGTCTTTCCTGTGCTATTCATAATCTTATTCACTACTAATTTTCCTACTTTTGTATCCAGTGCCTGCTACCTCCAAGAGCAAGAGAAAGCCTAACACAATAATTCTCAATAATTTTGGCTGGGACTTGGAAAAAAACACCAGCATATTTATTTAGAAGGAAACCTATGTATGAATACATAAATTATGGATGCATACTTTATGTATTCAACACATTGTGTGGAACTATTCAGAGCTTTGGCTCATGAATGGCTTATTTCCATTAAAAGTAATGGTGTTATTCCTGGTGATGAGAGCTTGCGTGATTTTGCTCACAAGTAGAGATCTGCCTATACATATAAAACAGCCCCTGCAGTTTCAGAAGAAGAGAGGAAGAGGAGGCCCATCTCTAACTTCTAAGCTGTACCAGCAATTTAGTTTTTCACTCTTCACCGCTGAGGTTTCCATTGTTGTTTTAGTTGTATTGAACTCAGGATTAAATTGAAGGCAGCAATTTTGAAACCTGGCCTTGGGGGCCTCAAAGGCAAGGTTGAGGGGAGAGCAGCTCATGAATAGACTGCAGGCTGGGGTCTGAAGGGAAATGCTTACCTGCCACAAAAAAGCATGATTAGCTCTGGCTCAACAAGCCTCATTTGCAACATGTCTGCCAGCCCATTCTTGCCCTCTACTAATTGGGCTCACTTGTGAAGAAGTGAAAGCAGCCTCTACTCAGTGCATTCCTCATTGTTTTTAATTTCAAGAAACTCCAAATACAAATTCTCCCTTGGTGCCAAGACTGGCAGAGCCAGTCTTGACACAAAGAATGAATCTAAGCTGCTGTCTTCACCAAAGCTTGAATCAGCTTACAGCTGGGAAGAAAGTGTACCATTTGGCATTTTGCCCATAAAATAAGGCCCTCTGAAGGGTTATATGCATGTAAGCACTCACAGAGATATCTCATGGGAAAATGAGATGGAGGGAAAAATATTCTTTTCTGTGAGGTTAATTGACTATAAGGTGAACTTCATTAGAGGACAGCCCCTTGTGCCCAATGTCTCCATTTGTGGTTTGGTTGGAGAGGAATAGATTATGCACTCAAAATAACCATGCAGCAGGAAGGAGTGCAACACATGGGAGAGCTGATTTTTACAGTCTGCCCCTAATAAACAGCAGACAGGGACCGATATCCACTACAGATTTCCTTTTCAAGAGCATTGGGCATGTCATACCCTCTGCTGTCAGGAAGGACTTACTAGTCACCTAGTACAGATTGGTGAATTGGACACATTTGAAAATGAGAATCCATGCGTAGGAGAAAAAATACAGACCTGGAGACTCTAATTCAGGACTCTCTGTAAATATCATCCAAGATCTTTAGAAACCCAAGTCCCACCAATTTTCAGTGAAGACCCTGGTGTTCTTGAAGATCCAATCCCTCAGCATTAATGGCGGAAAAATTATATCATAGAATCATAGAGTAGTTAGGGTTGGAAAGGACCTTAAGATCATCTCATTTCAACCCCCCTGCCATAAGCAGGGACACCTCACACTAAACCATGCCACACAAGGCTTCATCCAACCTGGCCTTGAATACCACTAGGGATGGAGCTTTCACAACTTCCCTGGCCAACCCATTCCAGCGACTCACCACCCTCACAGGAAAGAATTTCTTCCTTATATCCAATCTAAACCTCTCCTGTTTCAGTTTGAACCCATTACCCCTTGTCCTGTCACTACAGTCCCAAATGAAGAGTCCCTCCCCAGCATCCCTATAGGCCTCCTTCAGATACTGGAAGGCTGCTAGGAGGTCTCCACACAGCCTTCTCTTCTCCAGGCTCAACAGTCCCAGCTCTCTCAGCCTGTCTTCGTATGGGAGATGCTCCAGTCCCCTGATCATCCTCGTGGCCTCCTCTGGACTTGTTCCAACAGCTCCATGTCCTTTTTATGTTAAGGACACTAGAACTGCACACAATACTCCAAGTGAGGTGTCACGAGAGCAGAGTAGAGGTGCAGGATCACCACCTTTAACCTGCTGGTCATGCTTCTTTTGATGCAGCCCAGGATACAGTTGGCTTTCTGGGCTTCAAGCACACACTGTCGGCTCACGTTCATTTTCTCATCAACCACAGAACCACAAAATCTTTCAGATTGAAAAGGACCTTAAAATTCATCTAGTTCCAACCCCCTGCACAGTCAGGGACACCTTTCACTAGACCAGGTTGCTCCAAGGCCCATCGAACCTGGCCTTGAACACTGCCAGGGATGGCGCAGCCAAAGCTTCTCTGGGCATCCTGTGCCACCACCTCACCATCCTCATAGGGAAAAACTTCATCAGCTCATCTCAGTATTTCCTCTTTCACTCATGATTTAATACAGTGATGTACTGTATTATACGTATAATACAGTATATAATAAAATTTACCCTAAATAGATTTTAGGAGTGGCGGTTCATGTATGTGTATTAGTTTATAGTTTAAAGACGCTGAGAGGAACTCTGAAAGCTTATCATTCCATAATACCTTTTTAATGGAGCCAAGTATCCTTTTTTGTTTGAAATGTGACACATCAGTGTACTAATTTAATTTAAACAGTCACTTACTTTCTCTGAGTTCTATGCTTTTCCTGATGAAGCAATAGAGAACAGTGGGAAGACATTGATCATTGTGTGTAGGAGGAGCAGCACTTAAGTAGGCAATGCCTGCATTGTTGCCTTCTCTCGAGTAGACCTATTGTCTCACCCTCAAGAGACTCACACATATCCTCATACTTCAGCTGTAAGTATTTTCTGCTGTTGGTATTTTCCTAAATTAGACATTGTAGGGTGCTGTGCCTGACTGCTTTTATACAATGAGCAAAAGGAAGCCTTAAAGGGAAGGGTTCAACCTCACAGAGTTTAAGCCAATTTTGGGTCCAAAACCACATTGCCTTGTGAATGAAGAACTGTTCCCAGGATAATGTACACCTCTTGAAACAGAATCTTGGCCCAGTGCATTGCTAACCCAAATATGGGCTTTCCATATCAGAGCAGGATGTTGCTCACACAGCCTGAGAAAAGTAAGACTGTGTACATATCCTGACAGATATGTGTGGAAGCTATTGACAGTGTATCAGTGCTATTGACAATGGGTCAATACCTACTACTTAAATCTTTCTGACCATAGGAAAAAATTTAGCATTTTGACTGTAGGGAAAATTAGAGATGGACTGTTGCAAAAAAACAGGGTCTAAGAGGAAGTATTAAAGATTCATGCTCAGCCTTAAAGAACAATGATTAATTGTTATTTACAAATAACTGGAGTGCCTGGAGATCTCAGCTGGATTCAGGGCCTTGTTTTGCTACCTCCTTTCCACTTCCTTTCTCCTGCTTCTCACAAAATACACAGTCCACTAATATAAAAGCACTACTGAGAATACATTGGTTTAAGTCCATTGATTTAAGTCCATTTAGCTGTCTTATCAGCTAAATATCATTTGCTTTGATTTCAAGTTTCATCTTACCTGCAGATGGATTAACAAGTTACATGGTCCAGTAATTATAACCCGGAAAAAGTCCAACAAATCTATTCACTTCAAAACTGTGTGGGAGGAAGGAAAGCAATGGAAAAGCATCAGCTCTAAATATGTCCTCTAAGGACAACATTAAAATTTATAGATTAAAAAAAAATATAATAAAAATAGTGTTTCAAAATGAAGCCAAATCAGCAGTTTTGGCCTTGCTTCTCTAAGCAGAAAGGCTTTGCTGTCTGACTTCTCCTTTGGCTGCCTTTCCAGGCATGCAATTCACAGCTGCATTGAAGCGGAGCAGGCCCAATAATGCCATTTGTTTTCTACTTTAACAAAAAAATAAAAAAATAGAAGGACATATAAATGGATCATAGAAGAAGGAGGCCATTAGCAGACATTCAGTCTGACCATAGCTGGAAGTGCAGATGGTTAAGAGGAACACAGCCAACTTGCTGTTTATATAAACTATCTTGTATCTCCCTCTTTCTTCCTTTGCACTGGCACTCAGATTGATTAAGAGGTCAAATAAAGGCTGCTTCAATGTGAAAGTGTGCATGATATATTACAAAAAAATTTGTCTCACAGTTAAGGCTTTCTAAACAGCAAAAAAGACAAATCAATGTAAAAGTAATTCTCAGCTTGTTTAAGTCTTTCCTTCCTGAAAGCTGTATGGACCTCTCTTTTTTTGGTTTTTCATTGTTTCAGAGGCACAAGTGAAGAAAACCAGGCAGAGTAGTGGAATGTGAACACAAGGAGGTAGAATAAGAAGGGCATTTTTAATAAAGCAGGTGAAAAATACTATAAACATATCTGTTTTATATAACAGATGCAATAAGTATTCTCCAGCAAATGTCTTTTCTGAAGAGTAGGAAAGAAAAGCAAAAACTGCTTCCCATGCGGCAACCTACCTCCTGAAATCTCTAGCATTTTAGCTCAGCTATTTTTTGTGTGCCTGCTTTGCAGAGAGAAAATTTTGATTCTGTGAAAGGAAATGGAAATTTTATGAAGAGATGTCTTCTACAATAACAAAAGTAATGATCTTTATATGAAGTTAGGAACCTGGGATTTTGATCCACTATGGTGCTTTGACATCTGTCTTTCAATTGCTTTCAGGATACAGTATGTCCAAACACCTAATTGGTGCCTAAATCACAGGCTCCCAACAAAGAAACTCTCTCAAGACCTAGCTGGCGACCTGCTTGACCCTCCAAAAACTTCTGGATGTAAATCTTCTCTGCTGAAGTTCAGACACCTTAAAGTGATTCAGGATTTGAAAATTAGGCAAATCTAGGAGTTTTATTAGAGGCAGAATCCCACCCCTAAGTACATCTAAAGATTTGGATCTGAACAGAATCTCAGGTTCCGGTAGCTCAAGCAGGCAGACTGAATCATGCTTGCACGTCTAATGCTTAATTATCCCATGTGCCACAGGGATGGATACATAGAAAACAGATGCAAAGGTATTCCTGAGCATATGAAAATAAGCAGATCAGTTAGACTGGGTTCTGCAGATCTTGTTTGAATAGTTAATCACAGGAACACAGAGATGAAGAGAACCACATGGGTCACTGAGCCAGGTCTGCAGTATTTTCTCATTATGATTTACAACCTGGGTAGTATCAAGAGCATGCCAGGTGCTTCATATAGTCAAACAGCCTGAAAGCTGGCGTTTGTTTTGGAGCCAAGTGAGGCCTGCCTGTTTTATGAATCAAGGTTCTTGTTGCTTCTTTTTGTTTTGAGACTGGGATAATAATTTTGTTTACAGTGTACTTTGTGTGGTGATATTTTTGCTCACCTCCATTACTGTTGACTGTGTGTCATGTCCTAGTAATTTCATTTAAGAAGTATGACTATGAAAGCTTTTCTTATAACTTGTCTGAGTTATCCGTTAATGTATTTTGCTTTGGGATTTTTAGACACAGGTACACACACCTATAGTTAGTAGAAATTATCAATAGGTAAGTATGCGTAAAAGACATGCTTAAGCCTGTACGCATATGTTCCCCAAACTTGCATATGATTTAAATATATGTATGCATATAGCACAAAAGCTTAAACATCCAACTGAATGGGAGTTGTCCCATTCCAGAATCAGCTGATTGTTACTTTTCCAAATACAATTCTAGAACACCTTTTGTAGCTGAGATTATTGATGCAGTTTAATTACTTTGAATGGGTATAAAAGAACTAATAGCATTCTGAAGTTAAAATTGATAACTAAAATTCTTATTTACTGAATTTGAATATACATGATAAAACCAATGTTCTAAATATTTCCACAACTGAATGTCACTAGAAAAGTCAAACATAAACTGCAAAGCCATCTGAGAAAACCCTTACACATAATGATGAAAACACAAGTTTGGACACATAAGCAGAAATGAATTTGCCAGACAATAAATTACAATATTGTGCCGAAGTATGACAACAGATAAGCATGGCAGACATCTGTAACATATAAATACTCAAGTGAGCTGGACACAAGTTATTGTGCAAAGACTTTCAGTGCATGAGGACACTTCATTACAAGGAAGAGAATCCAAAAGACATACAGCAAGCTCAAGAGATTCCTGTTAACCCTCCTTTTAAGATTAGTAAAGATCTGTTATTGTGGGACAGGCTACTTAATGGATTATGACTTAGCTTGTTAGCAATTGTCCTGGGTTCAGCAGTAGCAGTCATTTTTCTCCTTAGTAGCTGGTGCAGTTCTAAGCTTTTGAGTTTCAGCCTGGGAACTGGGCTGATAACACCGATGTTTTTAATTGTTGCTCAGTCATGTTTAGTCTGACCAACAACTTTGTGAGTCTCATGCTCTGCCAGTGAGGAGGGGAAGCCGGGTGGAAGCAGAGACAGGACACCTGACCCAAACTAGCTAAGAGGTAATCCATACCACAGCACATCGTGTCCAGGATGTAAACTGAGAATTACCCGGAATGGCTAGATCACTGCTTGGTCACACTGGGTATAGGTCGGTCGATGGTGAGCAGTTGTTTCTCTTCCCTTGTTATTTCCCTTATCACTATTATTATTGGTGGTAACAGTAGTGGTTTGTGTTATACCTTAGTTACTGCACTGCTCTTATCTCAACCCATAGGAGTCACATTCTTTTGATTCTCCTTCCCATCCCTCTGGGAGCTGGGGGCAGGAAGGAGGGGGAGGGAGACAGAAACTGCTTGGTTCTGTTTCATGGCTGTACTTAAGCCACAACAGCAATACAGAAGTATTCAGTGCATTAAATGATGATGTACTACTAGCTTGTAAATGGCAGATTGTTCATTACAGGACTTCAGAGAAGTTAGTAATCATGATAATGGACCACAACTCACAAGTGTCTCTTGTATACCACTTTTTCACTTTTATAGACAAGTATAAACTTACCATATCAAACACTTGTACTGTGCAGTCAAGTAGAAGAATAAATTAAGCTGGTTGAAAGGGCTTGCAGTGCAAATTGAGGGAAAAATTTACCCAGCACACTGCCCTGTCTTTGTCAGCTTTTCAGAGAGCTTTGGGAAGAACAGCAATGTCTTCTCACCCAACATCTATCAAGCTGTTAGAGGTAAAGGCAATTCACTTTGAAGCAGCTATGCAATCCTTTCATCATAAAGTACCTCAGTCTCTTACACTAAAATAGCAACAAAAACATGCCATGGAAAAACTCCAGCAGAAAAAAAGCTGAGCTCTTCGGAGAATTGACCCTAGCCACCTTAGTGATTACTTATATGTAATGACAAAAGACCTGTTTTCTAAGGTGATTGCCACCCATTGTCACGTCTTCATTCTGCTTTTCAACCACTACAGTGCCATGAAAAACAGTCCCCACTTGTAATTATTCACTGCTATTCTAATTTTTCCTTAAGAATTGTCAGAGGACATGAAAGAATCATCATACACTGCAACATTAAAAACTACTACTAAGACTCTCAGCATGTCTCCATATAGATACCACAAAAGGACTTCCAGTCTTCTGTGATGCAACCATATAGATAGCACCAAAGTTTTTCAAGGATGCAACTGACATGATAACCAAATTGAAGATGTCCAGCCTTATTACAAAAGCACCAAAAGTGAGCAACTCTGCCACTTTCCTTAGTGATCACTTCCAATACCCAATTTTAACTTCTAGGCACTAGGTCTTGTCATGTATGTGTTCATAAAGCTGGATAGCTTCTTTTTCATTTGTCACCACCTATAAAGTGAACAAAGAACTTTCTCACTTTAAAGAAGAGCAGACTGAGTTTCTCAGTTGCTGCAGTGCACGATCTTGACACACACATAAATATTGATAGCTAATAATTATCCTGGACAACTTGTTTAAAATACAGGTGGGAAAGTTATGGCAGGCAAATATTATGGAGACAATCTAGGGACTTTCATTTAACCAGGAGTGATTCAGCGTATTGCTAAAATGTTGGTTGATATTATGATATACCAGTCTCATTTTTATTTCATACTTCTTAAAGGAAAATAAGTTAAAATATAGCTGTACAATTTTAAAGCCGTACAGTTTTGAAGGCACTATTAAGATATAATAAGGATATTATTTTAAAGCAATACAGTTTTGAATGTAGTAAAATGCTTTATGCCTTAGATGGACAGATATCTCTTGCATTAAAGAAAAACTTTTCTAATCATTTTGGCTGTCATAATTTTCTGATATAGGAAGAAAGCACAGATGTTTAATATGTTAGGAAACTTTTCATCCTAAAAAACCTCAGAGTTTCTTCCCAGAACTCCTGGGACATGGGTCCAAATTCACCTTTCCTGATTTTAAGCATTTATGTGATCCTCCTAGTTCATCAAGCTCTGGGTTTTTTTTCTGCACTGGAGGGAGCATGCTCAGTGCATCTAGAAGGCAATGCATTTTCACCTCGTGATTGACAATGTGGAAGGCTGTGGTGGGACAGGCAGGTGGAATACATTCTGAGCAGAACACACACACTGTTGTCTTTCATATAGCAAATACTACCCTTTACAGATATATCAAGGAGTCAAAGTTCTTCCACCAACACTAGAACAGAAACTGGATGTCTAATTAAAACTGAAAATATGCAGTATTTTGTAGAACAAAAAAACCTCTAGCTCAAAAAGTATAAAGAAACTTTCCATATTAGACCTGTCCATAGACTGTTTGGACAATCTTGATGAAAGGAAAGCTAGACATTATTTCCTTTTTTCTTTTTCTCACAAAGAACACATAGGTCCTAAAAACATCACTATTAATTCTACTTTCATGATACAACTTTATTGTAAACTCTTGAGCAAAAAAGGAAATCATTATTAATGGATCTATATAGCAACAATGAATGATAAAACTGTCAGACTGGACTTCTAGACCTAGTAGTATACAGTAAATGAAGTAGTTATCATCATAGAGAATTCCCTTGGCTTGCTAAACTCCCTGGTGTTGCTTAGAGACTCTTGGATCAACTTCAGGCTTTCTGTCTTTAAACAATTTAAACAGTGGTAATGTTTTAGACTCTTCCAGAATCATAGAAGGGCAATTGGTATGGCCAGTCTGCTTGTTTATCCTCTTGCTATTAAATTCATTATACTCTAATGAATATTTTTTAAGCTGGAATTGTTTAGTAGTTCTATTCTTACTGTTGTCAACGTAAGTCAATGTTATTCGTATGTAAAGATTCCTATGTCTAATTTACTTAGTGCTCTGGCTTTATGTATAGATTGAGATTATTAGATGCTGGGCAGACACACTTGCAACCTGAATTTTATTGAGTCCAGAGTTAAGAAAACAATCATGTATAAATACAGCTTAAACTGTCTGTATAAAATAGTCTCTGATAACAATATTCCAACACCCTTCTTGCTACATCCATGGGGAAGAACCAAATGATAAGGAAAATCCACTAAGTAATGTAAGCAATTTTATCTTTTTTTTTCCTGAAAATAATTAATATGCTATAACAATACAGGAAGGCTACCATCCGTGCTTGTAAACACAGGCTCAGGTTATTTCATAAAACAGTGAAGCTGCTCATTGCTGTTGTCCATCATTTATTACTTGCTTAATAAATACTTCAGTTACATTTAATAAATAATATATTTAGGCTCAGTGAAGTGATAATTCTTTCAATCAATTATTAAATTCAAGCAAAAGGTTTTATTGCAAGTACTACTACAGGGAATTTCTGCCTCTAATCTAAAGTGATTATTCATTATGCACAGTAAAAGGCTTCATTTGCATATGATTAGTGAAGTAACATTTAGCCTTCCTGGCAACGATAAAGATGCATCTCAATGTTACTGTGCATTAACGTTCTTGGTTAGCCTTCCAAAACTAAAGTGATGATAAACAATGTGTAATAAAGCTTTTGTTCATGGCCTTCCACCAGCTGTTTTTTGATATCTCAAATATACTCAATGACAAAACGTCCAGTAAATGTATTACAGCAAGTTGTTAAAAGGTGTTGCCTGCAGATGGTTTGTTGATGGGAAACAGTAAAAGTGGAACCAATTAATGCCCTAGAGGTTTGAGTAGCAAATTAATCTCAAAAAGATCTTTTAAAAGCCTTCTCTGTGGTGTTCTCCTATGTGCTGAGCTACCCTATACTTGCTGCTTTCCCTGCATTCTACCTAGAAAAGCCTCTGGGTGTTGGCCATGTTCTTTCACAAGGGTCAGTTGCTGAGACGTTAGATTTTTCCTCTGTCTTGTGCAACTTTTCACACTAACATCAAGTGTTTCCAGCACCCTCCTCATGTATCAGTCCTAACCCCCAGGCAAGGTGAGGAGGAGCTTGCTAGGGAGGGAAGTCCCACTGACTTTCAGTGAGAGAAACCAGAGCAGCCTCTCTTTCCATCTTTCATTTTCCTCCTCTCTCTGTCTTCCACTTCTTCACAGAGATCTTTAAAGACAGATCAGTCAGTCTGGAGGACCTGGTCCACTGCTGAAGATTACCAGCTCATGAGTGGAAAGACCTATCCTATGGATAAACCCTTCTCCTGTAATATGGTATTGCCCTGTAGCTGAGCTGGCAGTCTAGTGCTGAATGATCAGTAATTACCATTGATTCACACTGCTGCCTAAAACTGATCTTGAAAAAAAGAAGACTAAGTGGCTTCCATGAGTAGTACTTTTGGCCAGGAGATGACTACACAGGCTGGATTCTACAGATCTTGGTGCATCAGGCCTTCACAATTCTACAGGTCTTGGTCCATCAAGCCTTCATCATCGATACTTCTAAAACCTTCCTCTGGGATGTTGAATATATGTGTACTCAGGGACTGATCTGTTTTTCAGGGAAAACCTGGCCTGATCCCCCACAGCCGTGTTTTCCTTTCAGAGATGTTCATAGCAACATAGAATCATAGAATAGTTAGGGTTGGAAAGGACCTTAAGATCATCTAGTTCCAACCCCTCTGCCATAATCAGGGACACCTCATGTAGTGCTATGATCAATGCTTGCATCTCAGCCAGACAATCAGGGAAGGCAGCACCATCCAAGTGCCTGGTGAACAGTGAGGAACGTAGGCAGGAGTAGAGAGCACAATCCACCCTTAGGATAAACAGAGGTATTGAGCAACATTTACAACACCTGAAGCTAGAGTTTTCATTAGGTGGTCTGCTTTGAATGATGGGAATCTGGGATTTAACTTGAGTCCTGGGAGAACTAATGATCGAAAAAAATGAGTAATTATTAAATTGTGATCATGTTTTCTCTACTACAAGTCTATAATCTCAAGTATAGTTGGATTTTAATGGATATTCTCAACATAGTGCTTTGTTTTAAGCCTCTGTTGTTAAGCTGTTTAAAAAAATAGCTTCTCCAGAAAGCCAGAATTGAAGCTAAATGTTAAAATGATCACAGGTTCCTTATACCAACAAATCTAGTGAAAAGACTTTTGCTCTTCAGAGTGTGTCCTTGCTTGTTCTTTTTCTAGCTGTACTGACAGCAGGCTAAATAAAAGTTCTTTCAGAACAGGTGTTTGGAAGTAATATTTCTGAAAAATAAAGTCAAGTAATGCATCTAAAATAGAAGGACATTATTTTAAAGATGTTAATCTGTATTTAGTCAATACACACAAGAAAATCATGTACTGTTTTCTGCAGGTTAACTAAGAGGTGAGATCTTTCTCACCAAATATCAAGTGTAGGTTTTGTTGCCCATTTGTCTATGGTCAGTAAAGAAATGCAGTTACAGAATCAGAATATTAGAATAGTTAGGGTTGGAAAAAACCTTATGATCATCTAGTTCCAACACCCCTGCCATGGGCAGCGACACCTCACACTAAACCATTTCACCCAAGTCTCTGTCCAGACTGGCCTTGAACACTGCCAGGGTTGGAGCATTCATAACTTCTTTGGGCAACCCATTCTAGTGCCTCATCACCCTGACAGTAAAGAATTTCTTTCTTATATCCAACCTAACCTTCCCCTGGTTAAATTTGAACCCATTGCCCCTTGTCCTGTCACTACAGTCCCCAATGAAGGGTCCATCCCCAGCATCCCTATAGGTCCCCTTCAGATACTGGAAGGCTCCTAGGAGGTCTCCACTCAGCCTTCTCTTCTCCAGGCTCAACAGCCCCAACTTTCTCAGACTATCTTCATATGGGAGGTGCTCCAGTCCCTGATCAACTTCGTGGCCCTCCTCTAGACTTGTTCCAACAGCTCCATGTCCTTTTTATGTTGAAGACACCAGAAGTGAGGTCTCATGAGAGCAGAGTAGAGGGGCAGGATCACATCCTTTGACCTGCTGGTCACACTCCTTTTGATGTAGCCCAGAATGCAGTTGGCTTTCTGGGCTGCGAGTTCACACTGCCAGCTGATATTCATTTTTACATCGACCAGCACTCCCAAGTCCTCCTTGGGCTGCTCTCAATCTCTTCTTTGCCCAACCTGTAGCTGCTCCCAGGGTTGCTCCAACCCAGGTGTAAGACCTTACACTTGGCATGGTTAAACTTCATGAGGTTGGCATCAGCCCACCCGACAAGCATGTCAAGGTCCCTCTGGATGGCATTCCTTCTCTCCAGAGTGTCCACTGAACTACACAGCTTGGTGTCATTGGCAAACTTGCTGAGGGCGCACTCAATCCCACTGTCCATGGCAGCAACAAAGATGTTAAACAGGACTGGTCCCAACACCGATGCTGGTCTCCAGCTGGACACTGAGCCATTGACCACAACTCTTTGCATGCTACCATCCAGCCAGTTCTTTATCCACTGAATGGTCCACCTGTCAAACTGATGTCTCTCCAATTTAGAGACAAGGATGTCAAATGCTTTGCACAAGTCCAGGTAGATGACGTCAACTGTTCTACCCCTGTCCAGAAGTTCTGTAGCCCCATCATAGAAGGCCACCAAATTGGTCAGGCAGGATTTCCCCCTACTGAAGCCATGCTGGCTGTCACCAAGCACCTTCCTAGTTTTCATGTGCCTTAGCATGCCTTCCAGGAGAATCTGCTCCAAGATTTTGCCAGGCATGGATGTGAGACTGGTCTGTAGTTCCCTGGGTCACCCATTTTCCCCTTCTTGAAAATGGGGGTTATATTTCCCTTTTTCCAGTAGTTGGGAACTTCACCTGACTGCCATGATTTTTCAAATGTGATGGACAATGACAGGAATACAAGGTACCCCAAGGTGTATAGCTGGGATTAATGGGATAGTTTTCCCATTGCAGTGTCTGTGCTCTCTCGAGGGATACCTGTGCTTTACAGTGGAGCGTCTGAGACTACTGAAGTTAACCAGGATGTGTCCCACCCATTCTAAAAACCAAGCAAAAAAATCCCAATTTGTAACAGATTAACAGAAATTATGGGTAAGCATCATGGTGATTATTAGTCTGTTAATGCCTAGAACAGGGAAACAGCTTTCCCATATTAGCCTTTACCATGTGTTACTCGCCATGAGTTAGCTAAGATGCAGCTCCCCCTCCCTTCTCCTGAAGCAAGAGCTGTTTTGCTTTTTAGCCACATTTTTTTCCCAGATTTGGAGTCTGCAGACAGAAATTGCTGGGTGTATTATCTCCCTTTTCTGATCTGATTCCAGATTAAAGGCATCTTCATTGACAAGTTTCTCACTAATTCGTAAAAAAAGTTGCATTGTATATCAAATCTCTATAGACCCTGCTTGAAGATAAGAATGAATTCAGCAATTTACAGAGCCTGGCTCCCTTCCCCCATCCTGCTCATATTCACATCTCTAACACAAAGACTTCTGGTTCACTTTTGAATCACTCATGTTCTCTTCACCGTAGCAATCAGCTCATTCCTACATAAAGTGTAAAGTGCTGACATTTTCAAGCAGCCTAATGTTTCTTGCAGTCATCTAGCAGCCTTTCAAATGCAGAATCCTAGATGCCCTTGCTTTCCTTAATCAGCTAGCAGTGAAAAAGAAAAATGGAATAAAAAGACCTCATATATTCTGTTGTCTCCTACCCTGCAATTTGCTGTCCGTCCAAAATAATCCCCCTACATCCCTCCCATTATACAGATGTGGTGAGATCTCTGAACACAAATATTGTAAAACTCAACATAACTCCACTGATTCACGCTAAGGGAAATAGATTTAATTCACTCAGCTTCTCATCATCTTACAGCTCCGTTAGGGCAAATCATCTGTGTTAACTTTCTCTGGAGTCTTTCTAATGTCTGAGTGCCACTGAGTATTTTCTAGCCAAAATACATGTGGCAAAAGAACAAATTGCCCCAAAGTGTATTTCTTTTCTACAACAGTGATTTTACTGTTAAAGAGTCAGGTTTGGAGTGGTGTTGATTTAAGACTTGGATGGCAGGTTTTGTGGCTGACTGTAACAGCTTCATACAGGAATTTGTAGTCAATTTGTCTTTCTTGAAAAACAAAAAATTACAGTATTTACACATCCAAACTTTTATGTCTATTCAAGAGCCACAACGATCCCTTTGGTTTTAAGGAGAATGTTCCTTTTCTCAGCTTCCCACTTTCTTGAATTACCAAATTTTAATAGCTAAACAGCTTGGTTTTGCAGATATGTAATAAACAAAGCCTTTGGTAGGACATCTTGAACGCTGATAAAGGGATAGTCCTAATGCCTGACTTCAGTCCTGACTGAAACGTGCTCTTTAGAGATGTTGTACAACATAGACACACTTTTGTTCAAGGCTGTGGATTCAAATTCTTGTTCTTTCACAGATTTACCATGTAATTCTGAATAGGGACTTTCTATCCTTAAAGTACTGCTGACCATACATTTTTCTACTTTAGTGTCTGCTTAGCATTCTCGAAGGTGCAGAGGTTGTTAGCATGTGTTTACATCAGGCTGTGAATTGCATACTGCAGAAATAATCACAATTTATTTTACTGCTTGTTGCCTCTCCACATCTACTTTAGTTTTCTTTCCCTTGACCTGCCTTATTGCCCCTTTTGATCTTAGGAGCCTCAATCACCATGGAGAGTTGAACTCCTAGGATTAATCCTTGTCCTCTGGCCTTTTCAATCCTGTTCATTCCTTGCTGGCAAGTGCTACTCAGACCTTTCTCTGTGATATGCCAAAACCAGAACTAAATCTATATGGCAAGCCCAGAACTCACCACCTACCTGCTTAGCTTCTTCCTTTCTCACTTTTCCTCCTGGCTTCTAGGCCCTTAGGGAAATATGCCTCTTGTGGACATTTATTTTATCTGACTATAGAATAATGCTTTGAATTCCATCTTAAGAAAGCCTCTCACCTTTTCCTCTTGCATTTACAGAGAATCTGTGGATATATACCTCCTATTTGGGGCTAAATTCAGATGTGGTGAGTAACACCTTATGGGGTATCATCAGTTTTCAAACAGATGAAGCTGAAAAAAGAACATTTCCTTCACTAAAAATCTGATAATCCCTATATGTTTTCACACAGGGGCCTTCCAAGGCTTTAAGGAAGACAAAATTAAAAGCTATGCTAAGACTATTGCAGAAGGAGTCGTCGCCTGCAGTAATGAGGATATATCCAATTAGAATTAAACTTAGCTTAGGGAAATAACAAGGGAAGAGAACAAAACGACTCACCACCCGCCAACCAATACCTAACCAGACTGAGCAGTGATTTAGCCCTTCCAGGTAACTGCCTGTCCTGCGTTTAGCAGTAGCAGTCAATTTTTATTCCTTATTAGTAGCTGATGCAGTTTTATGTTTTGACTTTTGGCCTGGGAACATAGCTGATATTACCAGTGTTTTTAGTTGTCACTAAGTAAAGTTTATTCTGATGAAGGACTTTCTGAGTCTCATGCTCTGCCAGGAAGGAGGGAAGGCTGAGACAAAGCTGAGACAGGATACCTGACCCAAGCTAGCCAAGGGGGTATTCCATACCACATCATGTCATGCCCAGGTAGGTAACTGGGGAGTTACCTGGAAGGACACACACTTCCCAGTCAGGCTCTTTTTCAGCGGGTGGTATTGTACTCCCTTCCCTTGTTATCTTCTCATCATTATTATGATTGGTGGTAGCAGTAGTGATTTGTGTTATGCTTTAGTTACTGGACTGTTCTTATCTCAACCCGTGAGAGTTACATTCCTTCAATTATCCTCCCCATCCCTCCAAGAGCAAGGAGGAAGGGGGGGGGGGGGGGG
>NDXB01010976.1:149922-169125 GCA_002631895.1 Agapornis roseicollis | reverse complement strand
TACTTTTTTTTTTTTTTTTCCCCTAGGCAGCTTTGCAAACTGTGTCTCTGAGCTGTTTATATGTGTTGTGGTTTTGACCTCCTCAGTGGGTTAAACTTCTGCCCCAAGCAGACAGAGACAATGTGCCACAAGACCAACATGCAAAACCGTTTGAGGCTTGTGTAGCTAAATGACCCAGTACCCCAAAGTTTGATTATAAGTTGGGGTGAAGGCAACTCTTTCTGTCTGAGTTTATGAAAACAGATTCCCACAAGGTCTTACAAAAAGCTGTGTCATGTCCTTGATCCCCACTGGGCAACTGAGACCATATGAACCACACCTGATTTTCCTAAGTCAAGTAATTATCATAAATTTAGTAATTTACAGTCACAAAACTGGAGCTCAACAGAGCCATGGGTGATCCACAGATTCTGTAGGTATCCTCTAGCTTTGAGACATGGTGAGCCTCAGTCTGCCCTTTGTAAAGTTAGTAGGATAGAGGCACATAAATCTAACCCATTCTTAGATAAGAAGAGATCTCCTTATCTAAGAGTGAAACAAGCCTACAGCTGGAAGCTTTATGCTAAGACTGTTATTTGCCCTCCTTAATTTTGTCCCTTTTCACATTCATCTGGTATAGCTCCTCTGAGAAAGTGCTCTATTTTCAAGATAATGTAAAAAAGGAGATTATATTCTCTCTCACTCCACTCCTAACCCTGCAAACCCTTAAGGAAACCAGTCTTCTAGTCTACACGATGCAGTCTTGATAAATCAATGTTACCAATGGGAAATATATTGGTTACTTGACAAGTTCCCAACTGGTTATAACAACAGCTGGCAAAGGTCACAATATGATTAAAATTTGCTTTCTGTTAAAGTATTTTCCCTTCCACTGAGGCATCTCTGGACGCCTATTCTTGCCTTGAAGTCATTCTTCCGCCTGCTGACAAAACCTCCCCTAAGGAAACACCTGCCTGAGTTGGGAAAGACAGTGGGAACTTTCTAATGGTGGTATGGGAGAGTTTGAGCAGGGAAGTAGATCTGAAGTCTTTTTATGAGTTTTTGGACTCTCTGTTCATCCCCCCGCACCATTCTAGGGCAAAAGTCTTGGAAGACAAATCCCCAGCTTGAGTTAGACATTTTGCAACTCATCCAACTGTTCTATGATTCTGTGATTCTATCTGTATCTGCCAACAGTAAAAACTTGATGACCATCTTCACCCAAGAGGCATCCATAAGTAATGCAAGGAAATTAACAAGGAAGTGAGTCAGAGTAGACACATCCATCAGCCTGTCACTTTCCATAGGGCCACCACAAAATCAGCTGGTTCTTGCATTATGAAGTGTATTCACATAGGTACAGGATGAGACAGGCTGTTCCAATAACGAGGTTCGCAATGGTCAACATAAACAAGTGGGACCCTGGAAACTGCAAAGTTTTTCTAATGCCCAAATGATGGTGAAGTGACAAATTTCCACTGAAATTTAATGGAATTTGGACACTAACATTTATTCATACATTTGAAATTTCACTGGTCTTTGAGATACTGGCAATTCTTTCTTAATTATGAGAGGAAACTGTAAAGCTAATTAATTGATGAAGATAGGAATATGAGAGAAAATGCAAGTAATTAATTCTCTGAGGGTGGTGAAACACTGGAACAGGTTGCCCAAAGAAGTGATTAATGCTCCATCCCTGGTGTTGTTCAAGGCCAGATTGGTCAGAGCCTTTGGATAACATGGTCTGTTGTAAGATGTCCCTGTTCATGGCAGGGGGATTGGAACTAGATGATCTTAAGGTAATTTCCAACCCTAACTATTCTGTGATTCCATGAGATCATTTAGGCCATAGTGTCCATGCATATATTTGTTGCACATTACAGGATATAGCCAATGACACTCTCAGATACTAAAATGAAACAGAAAGAAATTGTTTCTGGAGAGTGCACCAACAAACTGTGAGTCTTGTGGCTATGAGATGTGGTGAATGCCAGAATATAAAGTGACCTAACCACTTATGTTCTTAGCTAGTCCTGCAACTTCTTTCATTGCAGAAGCATAGTTTGGGCCCAGTAACTGGTTTGACTTCAGTATGATAGTACAGTGCTCTATGGCGAAAGCAGTGAAAGAGTTTGTTTTCTACCTGAATTACTCTAATGATAGCTGGCGTTTTCAGACAGAAATAACTAAATCTTGTTGCTTGGATTGAGGACCTTTAGACAGCCAATCATCCATGTTCTGCCTACGCACCTCTATAGTAGTCTGCTGGATAAAAAATATGCCAAGCTAGCCTAACATGATGCATCCATATAGCAAATTTTTCCAGTACAGAATTTTCCATGGCTAGGAAGCTGACCCTCAAGGCTCTCACAGAATCACAGAATTCTAAGGATTGGAAGGGACCTCGAAAGATCATCTAGTCCAACCCCCCTGTGAGAGCAGGGTAACCTAAATTACATCACACAGGAACTTATCCAGGCAGGCCTTGAATACCTCCAACATAGGAGACTCCACAACCCCCCTGGGCAACCTGTTCCAGTGCTCTGGCACTCTCACAGGAAAGAAGTTTCTCCTGATGTTCACATGGAACCTCCTATGCTCCAGTTTACATCCACTGCCCCTTGTTCTATCACTGGACATCACTGAAAAGAACCGAGCTCCATCATCCTGACACTCACCCTCTCCATATTTGTAAACATCGATGAGGTCACCCCTCAGTCTCCTCCAAGCTAAAGAGACCCAGCTCCCTCAATCTCTCCTCATAAGGGAGATGTTCCACTCCCTTCATCATCTTCGTGGTTCTGCGCTGGACTCTTTCAAGCAATTCCCTGTCCTTCTTGAACTGAGGGGCCCAGAACTGGAATGTTCAGCAGAAAAAGCAGCAATATATCAGTTATTTCCCCATCAGATATGCTTTGACCTTGCTCATGACTTTCTGGATGGACATTTTGTCAGTTTAGTCTCTGGTACTTACTTTTCTAGAGGTCATTTACTGAAAACCATGTCTTCAGTCTAATACAAGGAAAAATTCCAATATTTTGCAATATTTTGCATAGGTTCTTTGATAATTTTGGCAGAAGAACTAATGATTCTTTTACATGCTTAAACTGAGGATATTCACAGCATGACCTCCTGAAAAAACAGTTTTCCATTGAGCAACTGAACTCTGAAGATAAGGTTACCAGCTCAGGCTCAGCATTTGTTTTTGCTCTCTATTCATCTCTCCCAAGCTCTGGTGTTTTGTTTTGTTTTGTTTTGTTTTTCTTTTTTATTGGTTTGTTGGTTTTTTTTTGTTTGTTTTCCTATGAGTCTCTTTTACATGCTCTTCTAGGTGATTATCTCTGTTTCTGCAGTACTCTCACTTAGTTATAAAAGTGTCAGGTTCTTCTCTAATTCTTGCTGGTGAAACTCTTTGAGGGTCGTTGAGATGACACCAAACTTATATCAACACAACTGGTATCGCAAGGTGACCATAATGTTCTTTCACAAGTTCAGCATGAGCTCATGTCAGACCTGTGCTTTCTTTTTCATTATCTCACTTTTACTTAATGTGGCAACTTTCCCATCTGAAAATAGCTCCTAACTGAGCCATGCCTTCACAACAGTAGGTGGAGGAAGTATCTTGGAAGTCTGGACACAAACTAGAAAAAGGCTGTGTATTCCAAGGATTTAGGATCATTAGGGAAAGTGTATAGGTCAAGCTATTAGTTCAAATTGGAAAGTAATATTTTCTTTTTTATTTTTTCATTCAGTTAGTTGATTAGAAAGTCACAGTTATTAATAAATGTTACTATAAATGAAAACTGTAGAAAACAAAGCATAGAACTAATTACTTTAGTGCAGACAAATTGTTTCAACTAAATATTTTTTGCTTCTATATCTCAGCTTTCTTTCTCAGTGTAAAACTTTTCCTTAAAATTTGATCACTGTCTATACATTTCAATATGCTGGATTCCTTATGATTCATTCTACTTATTAACACTTCTTGATTTTGAGTCTTCTGTAAAATTTTAACTGCATTTTTACTTTTTCTTCCAGTCATAGAATCATAGAATAGTTAGGGTTGGAAAGGACCTTAAGATCATCTAATTCCAACCCTCCTGTCATGGGTAGGGACACCTCACACTAAATCATGCCACCCATGGCCCTGTTCAACATGGCCTTGAACACGTATTGTTTTCCTTAATAAATAGAACCTGTCCTTGGTGATATTAGTTCATATTTGTTCTTCCTCCAGACCTGGTTGCTAACAAAGACAATTTTCAGTATTGCAAAGAGAGGAATGCATGAAGAATTAAGGTCCCAAAATAAAGCGAGTGGTGTTTGTGCAAACCACAAACAGAGAATTTAGCAAGGACTGATGTAGGCTGTAGAAGAGAAATAAAACTGAAGTGGTAGAGAAGACGGCACTTTTCACTAGGAAATCACAAAGCTAGCATTGAATGCTCAGAAATTTTAACCAGAAATCTACATCTGGGGAGATATAAAATATAGAGGTCAGTCTTTGCAGTAAATCTCTGAGATTAAATCAACTAATCTGATATTTTGCAAAATGAAAGATGGAAAATACCACCTCATTATGCCTAGATGAAGACAAATAAATTGTGCTTGACCAAAGTATTTCCAACAAAGCACTTGACTTGATTTGAGGTCATCCAGCAAAAAATACATCAGACTGAATACTGACATCTGCAATGCGTATGTCTGTATCTCAGCTAGTCACCCTGTTCTTTCTTGAAAGTTATGGGTAAAAATAGGTATTTGTGGGGAAAAGTTCATTTCATCCTGCGCTAAATTTTTAAAAAATGTTAAAGGAAAGGTGCCTGTTTCCTAACTCTACCCATTTCAAGTAGAGTCATAGAATCATAGAATATTTAGGGTTGGAAAGGACCTTAAGATCATCTAGTTCCAACCCCCCCTGCCATAAGCAGGGACACCTCACATTAAACCATACCACTCAAGGCTTCATCCAACCTGCCCTTGAACACTGCCAGGGATGGAGCATTCACAGCTTCCTTGGGCAACCTGTTCCAGTGCCTCACCACCCTAAAAACAGGAAAGAACTTTTTCTTTATATGTAGCCTAAACCTCCCCTGTTTAAGTTTGAACTCATTACCCCTTGTCCTGTCACTATAGTACCTAATGAAAAGTTCCTCGCCAGCATCCCTGTAGGCCCCCTTCAGATACTCAAAGACTGCTATGAGGTCTCCATGCAAAAGTAGTAGAAAGTAGTGTTAGAAAGTAGTCTTTCTAACAAGTTTAACAAGTTTGATTTGAGTGTGGTGATTATGAGAATGTATAGTACATTTTTTAAAAAAACATAGGGGCAAAACCATACCTTATTTCAACTAATCCTGCCTACTAAAATAAGGAAGAGAGAACATTGCTGATGTTTGCTTATTCTGCTGTTGCTATATTGTAAACTCACTTACAAAGCTCTTTACTGATTTGAGCATTTAAGATAACGTGGTTAAAAAGCCTCATACTAGCATTAAATATGAGAGCTACATTAGAGATGGGTACTCTCTGAAAATTCCTATACCTACAGACTGAGATGTTATTTCTTCTGGAACAAATATAATAATATTCCTACTCACATACCTGAGCTGAAGTTTATCTATGATGTAACTATTTTATAAAAATTACTGTAATAATTTACACAGATCACTAATCCCTCAGACATGCTAATCTTTCCATCTGAAACTATAAATTACAAACACAATTAAATTCCTGTATTTTCTGCAAAATGTAGGTGCACATGGAAGACTTTAAATGCATAAGGAAGTCTTTCAACTGGTCTAGTGAAGGACCAAATGTACAGCCTGCAAATTTCCCTAAAAAATATAGCTAAAATTGGGTGTGAAGAATAAGAATGTACCTCTGGCTTTAAAAGTTGCTTTTTTTTAANTAAAAGGATATGTAAACACACCATCGGTGGGTCTAAATCATCAGCTGAGACTAATTTACACCACAGAAAGACTGACATATATGATCAAGCCAGGAAAAGCCCAAGTTTTAAAAATTTTTTTTTTTAAAAAAAAAAAAAAAAAAAAAAGAAAAAAGTAAGCTTTATTTCCCACAAATGATTCAATAGTTAAAATTCACATTTCATTTACAGCGCAATAATATGTTATGTGCACACACAGACACAGGCTGTAATTTTGCATATGGGTTTTGTGAGGTTACAGAGGCAATAGAAGAAACAACCCACAGTTTCTCTGGAAAGTGAGCAGTTCTCCTTGCAAAGTTTCCTCTTACTGAACACCACAGTCATGAAGAATGGTGCTTGGATTATGTTGTGCTGATGCTTAACTTCAAATCTAGAAGTTTAGCTTTGACTCTTAGCATAAAGGGTCATGACCAATTATTATTCAGAAAAAAAACCCTACTATTTAGCCAAAGAGCATACTGAGCAACCATGTACTTGATATGCTTGTGATAAACGTTCACATGACAAGGTTATTCGGTGTACAGCGGCTGGAGGGGTTGTCATAGCAACCTGCGTGCAATGCCCATAAATCTGATGTGTAGTTATCCTTGCTGTGTATGCAAAAACACAAAGGCAACTCAAGCAGTTTAATTTACAGCATTGACTGTCTCCAAAAAGAAAAAGAGAAGAAGAAGAATGAATTCTAAGATAATAAAATTCTTTGGTTTACATTCCTTCACAAGGAGAGAAAACCTCTTCAAAGCCAAAAAGACTTTTAAGGTAATCATTATGGTAGGAAGTGCAAGTCATCATTAATACCAAAAAGAGAAAAAAGACCTTTCTTAAAAATCTCTGCTCAAATATATTGACTGTTTTCTGCCACTCTCACAAAGAGCTGATTGATAAAAACCACCAAATACTCTCATATTTATTTTTCTTTTGTTTGCTAGAAATTATAAGATGAAACCTTGAACCACCTGTCAAGTGGGCCACAACAATATGCCTTCCTTTCTATAAACAATCACCAGGATAAGAAGAATCTATCCTTTACAGTTTGGTTTCATTCACATGCAGGATAAAAATAAAGAAAAAAGTAAAAAGACCACTCTTCTCTGATGTGGAAAAAAGGTTGGTCTGGAGATGATAAAGACGGTAGATGAAGTAGGAGACCAGGGCTTTTTAGTAACCAAATAATCAAAAACTGCTGTTTAGCCAAGTTGCTTAGTTGCTGAGTTGTCCCTCAGTCTCCCTAACAGTATAGAAGGGATGCCCTATTTCCATTGTCAAGAATAACATATCACCTCCTTTAGAAAGAAATAATGTCTGTAGCAATGGAGATTTTAGAGAAAATCCACCTGCAGAGAGTAAGTGAGAAGCTGTGGACTGTCACCATCAGCACTGGGAAGAACTCTGGTGGAAATCCTCTTCTGCTGGTGCCCCTCTAACCCATATACAAGAGTTATGCCCATGAACCCACATGACATATGTGGGCACTAAGTAGCAACAGCAACAACTTTTTTGTGTACCTACACCTCCACTGCTGCAACCTACATACAAGTGTAATGAGGTGTGATGAGTGCCAAATATCCCCAAAGCACTTGTGACTCTCCTCTGGAGGATGTAGATATTTATTATTACTTCCAGACAAATGAGTATTAATGAATCAAGGGTCCCAGGTATAACTGTTCTGGGTTCATCAGCTTAAATCACAACAGTAACCAAACCTAGAAATTCCCAGGTGCAGAACAAGAGAGCATACTGTTCAGGACCTCTTTCCTGCTCCAACAGCCAGGCCTTTTGAAGAAGCTGTTTCAATAAAGACAGAAGATACTTCCAAATATGTGAAAGATTTCCCCAAAGTCTTTTAGCATGTAAGACTGACATGGTTTTACACATAATTTCTCTCCCAAGAATGACTACATTTGTTTTCATCTGAAACTGCTGTTCTATGACTTCTTATTATAGAAATAAATATCTAGTTATATAGATGAACTCGAAAGTATAATAAGTGCAAATTATGAAAGGAGGAAATAAAGGCACAGACTTATTGTCAGATATGGGGTTTCCTGACACAGACACTTCTGGATAGTGACCCCAGCTGCAGAAGGATACTCAACATACTAAGGTAATCATTGTCTGGAAAAGCGTATTTGGCACACACAGATGCTGGAATGACTGCATCAAATTTAGACATCAGAATGTCTAAGGAGGAGTAATGCAAGCTAACTGTAGATGTGTACAGTGTAGATGTTTACATGTGAGCTAGATATCCAGTATCTCACTATGCTCAGGAAGACTTAGGCAGTTAATAGGCATTACAGCAAAACAAATTTAATCTTTGAACTGACTTTTAATTTTCAGTTAGAGGAATCACTTACTAATTTCCATTTACTCTTTTGGCTAGATTTTTTGTTGATAATAGAAGTCTAGATGATTAGTTCATGTGTAGTCCCTTTCGATGTTGATCCTTACAGCTAGGTAAAAGTCTCATGAAAACCTCCTTTTCTTGCCTCACATTGAAGCTTGAGTGTCATCTGTAATTTCCATATTCCTTTCACCAGGTAACTGCTTTCTCAAGGACTCCTTCTTCCAAAAAAACTCGTTTTGCAACACTACCCTTTAAAATGCAAAGTTGCTTTGGTGCCATGATTTTAGTGAAATGTGGTGCTCCCACAGGGACTGTCAGGTTATACTGAGAAAACCTGTAACTTTGCCACTACCAACAACTTTTAGTGAAAGAACCAGAAAGTCTCAGTGTGTGTGGTCTCACACAGAGTAATAAAATGTGTCCCCAGAGGTGTGATCCGGCTTTGGTTAACTTCATACATCCATCACATAAATAGCAAAACCCAGGCTGGTCATCCTGGGCTCCCTTTGTAGTCAATGGAGAGGGGAGGTGAGGGTGGGTGAGTGGAAAAAATACTTCTAGGGCATGATTCATCTGACTGGTTTTAGATCTATTTCAGGATGAAAAGAATCACATCCTGAAAGATCTCTATAGGGAGCCTGGATTGACTAATGCAGAAGTAAACATCCACATGACAGGCACAGCCAGGAGACAATGGCTTCAACACATAGTGTGCTATAGCAAACTCATGGAGGATTAACATGATTTTTGCCTTCCTTATAGTCTAATGACACTGCAATCAAGCAAGTGATTGCTCACATCCAGGTAGGTTTTATGTAGAACACAGAATCAGAGTACAATGGTCAAGCTCTTCTTTTTTTTTCTCTCCTGAGAAGCTGAAAATATATAGCATAAATTAGTGCTTCCTGCACTGAACCCACGGGACTTGGGCTGCTGCAACTTCTGAAGGATTTCTGCTGAAACAAGTAGTGGCTATTTTATTATTCTGTCTTTTCCTCCCTCTCCAGGGAAAAATAAATGCTTGGTATGTGGCAGTGGGGACCCTGGAAGCAAGGGAAAGCAAAAAGAAAGCTCTGTGGTTTCTCAAATCCTTTATTTCTGGATGGCAAAAGGGAGAAATGGCCCAGTTGTATGACCAGAGGGAATTTGTTTCAAAACCAAACTGAAACTGTGAAGCTGCCAGGCAGCTGAATGGAGGTGTTTCTAGCCTGTGATCCTGCTTTATGTCACAGGGACTAGTGGTGAAGCTGTTCTGGTCAGGCTTCCCTCTCCACACTCAGTGCAGAGGTCTCATGCTTCAGACCCTGACAACTAAGGATGCTGGTGCTTGCTGAATTTCTTCTCTCTGCTGGATCTGCAGAAATGAAAGATGAACTTAAAGAGAAGCTCACAGGAAGCCACTGAGGGAAGATGTTAGCAAGAAGCATGTTTCTTTCACTTTCTAGCCAAAGACATTGACTACATCAGTCCATATTTCATCCTCAAAGAGTAGCTCAGAAAAAGCTACAGATGACGGAAAGAAGCATGTTAAATTTAACATGAGGCATGTTAAAAAATACCAGATGAATAAGAGAAGCATCTTAAAACAATAAAATACAGGATGTCTGGACCAACAGCACAAACCAGTGGGGTTCTCCAAGTTCCTGTTTGGTGATTTGAAAATATCTATGATTTATAGGTTTGACTTTATGGTTTTTTTTTTTAATAAGACAGTAAAGTTTATTGCCTCACTTTACAATTATTTCTAATAGTTCTAGAATAAAGCAAGCTAAGGAAAAACCCAGAGTTAGATTCTTTCAGAGAAATGTTGGGGGAACTAAAAAAAGACTTGAGGTAACCAGCTTTTCATACAATTTTTTTAAAGCCTCTGAAAAAATACTATCAGATGGCAGCTTCTTTCGTTCATACACATAGAGGAGAATGTAAATCTATTAGTTACTAGGACTATGACACAAATGTGAAACTGATGTTAGAAGTAAAAATGAGAGAAAGTGCCATTTTGGGCAAGCACCAGTGTTTGTAATAGCCAGATATCTCTGTGTAATCCTTTCCATTAAGGAGGATAGCTGTATCTTGGTTGATATCCTGGTGACACTGAAGTCAAATGAAATGTAATTACTTTCAGTAGGACCAGCTTTTTTACCTCTTTATGTTTGGCTATATTCCCTTTAATCTGAAAAGCCTTCAAATACATGTTATGCACCAGTACAGGCACATGGATGGATTAACCTCTCCTAAGTCATGCTGTCCTGAGTTTAAAAAAGCTGCAAACAGATGTCGCAATCTCCAAAAGGGCCTTGGCTCAGGCCCAGGAATGGCAAATTTACCTCCTGGATGAGTCAGGGCGATTTTCCCATGTTTTTTTGCTGCCTGACTTTTAATGCCCCATTAAAAGGAGCTTGTTTCTCATGCTCCTGGACACACAGACACAGATTTGTGCCCAGTTGCCAGTGTACAACATGCTTCAGGTTTATGCCTCAAGCTTTGCCTCTCTGATCATGTGTCATGTGCCTCAGGGATTGCTTTGACTGCACTGCACCCTTTCCTGAGTTGGATTATATTATTGCACACACACAAAGAAAACAATGGAAAAAAACAGGCAAATCCTTTTTTATTAGTCTGATCATTCATTTAATGGTGATGTGAATGAGGCAGAAAAGAGGCATTACATAGAGTGCCTTGGGCTCATCTATTATAATAAATAGGAAATTCTTCTGAATGGTGCCATTGATATCAAAACAGCATTCATTACCAGGTTCCTGTTGAACAGTAACATCACTGGGAAAGAATACAAATATTGAATCTTATAGCTATTATTTTTTCCAGCATTTTGATGTTACCCATCTGTATAATAACCAGGTCCAGTCTGTGAGTAAGTGATTATTATCTAAGTGAAAATGATGATAGGTACAAGAAGGAAAGCCATGAAATGGAAAACAAATAAGCAAAGTAAACCTGCAAATTTATTGACTGATCGATGAGGTGCATGTGCTTCTTCAGGAAAACAAAGGAAGATTTAATTTCATAAATAAGACAGAAGCAAAGTGAGAAAGATTTGCAGAGGGTAGTTTATGAAACCACAGTTCTGTTCATCCCATGTGTTCATCCCATCGTACAAGATCCAGGAGAAATGCTCCATGCTCTTTCACTGCAACTGAAACTTGCATTTGCTTCTGGGGGCTGCGTGCCTTTTTGACAGCTGCTTCTCTTGGGCAAATGAGTTCTCACATGAGATGAGGAGGAAAACAAGAGGTAAGCTCAACCTTTGCACTGGAAACTGCATGGGACCACACTGCTTAGCACAGTGGGGGAAGAGGATCACCAAGAAAACCCTCAACCAAAGCTCTGTCAAAGTGCACAGACATGAATCTGACTGCTACCTTCACAGAGGAGGCACTTGTTTAAAATGAATTTGACAAGTTAAAGATTAAACTACATCCAGCTAATAAATCTTAAAGGAGCTTATTTTATTTATTTATTTATTTTTAATAAATGATGCCTTTTGCAAGGATTAGTAGTCCAGAAAAAAGTTGGCAGTTTTTTAGTTTTTCCAAATTCTATAATCTGCTTTATCTGCTGTGTTTCCCAAATGATTACTGCCTCTGAAATATTCAGATCTGTGTTAGTATCATAAGCTCAGTCGCAATGAGTTGTATTCAGCTAGTTGGGAAAAAGAAACTGAAGTATGGAACTTTCAGGGCCATTAAAGCTAAATGGATTGATTTCAAAACACTGAGAGCCAGTTACCGGATTGAGAGAATTAAAACAATGAAATAATAAATACTGTGTTTAATCTTGTAGGAATCACAGTCTGCTTCTGGACATGCTCTTCTAGATTCATGTCACCTATTTCAAGTTCTCAGTGAATGTAACTCAGTAATGAAACAAGGGGGACACAGAATCATAAAATGGAATATAAAAAACCCTTTAGAATTAGTTTTAAGTAATGTTAAGTTTGATGGCTTTGTAACAGTAGCAAAGGAAAATTACTGAGGTGCATGATACATAGAAAAAATAGAGAGTAGTTAGAGAACATAATAAGAATCCTTGTATAAGATAAACCATTGTAGTTGGCGTTGGTTTAGGTCCTTATGACCTTAGTACAAAAATAAGTGTGAGGAAACAGGATAGAAAAACAGAACACAGGGATAAGGAGTATCTGGGAACGGCAGGTGTCCAGGATGGGCTACAGTTAAACTAACTGGTAAGTAGGAGGATAGGAGGATTATTATGTCTCTGGTGCTAACAAACCAATTAGACTGGCATAAACATCTACTGCGCGTGCTTCAAAGGCTGCCGGGAGTGATGAAGATTGTTGGAAGAATAAAGGACCCCCAGAGACCAGCACCACAATTCTGTACGCATGTGGGGAGCTTTCTGGAAAATGATGTGATCCATATGTAGCCTCATGAATATGTATGTATGTCCAGGGACTATATAAGCATGGCTTGTGTGGCAATACGGGGGACACACGTTAGAAGGAGTTATCCCCCGTGTCTCCCAGCGCCGCAATAAAGAATACCTGCTTGTCAGCTGGAAAACTTTGTTGGCAAGTTTGGTCATGGAGTTTTCTCCAAATCAGTAAACAGATTTTTTTTTTTTCCCAATAAATTATTCATTTTGGATTCATTGTTACTATTCTCCTGAATGCAATTCTGGAAGTTTGAATTATATTCCTTAATTAATTGAAATGAACAACTAAAAATGAAAGATGGGTAACATGGGAAGTTTCATAGGGCTAAGAAGTTCATCCTGGGATGAGTTCTGCTTTGCAGGCATAGAACTGGATGACATTTCTTGGTCCATCTTCAAGCTAAGTTAGGTAAAGCACTAGGAAATGCAGTGGAAGGAATAATATCTGATTAACCTGTAAATTACTGGCCTTGAATAACTTACGAGTTTTTAGCATCTCTAATTTTGACAATGCATTAATAATGCCTCCTTCTATCATATTTCAGCCTGAAGTCACAGGATACTTACAGTAATAAAGGATGAAACTTAGCAAAAGACATTTACTTTACTCTTTCACACAATTAAAGAAAGAGCAGCTTAGAAACAGCTCTGTCATTAGTCTTCCAATAACACCATTTCATTGCTAGAAAACCTTATCTCCACAAATACTTATGATTGCTCCTTGGACAGACTTAAAAACCCTGCTGATTCTGACCCCAAGGAACACAATGTGACAAAAGATACAGGCAATATATTGGGTCATAGTCACTGAATGCCTTAAAAACAAGCAGTAAAACCTTGAAATCAATAGAGAACTTTACAGGGAGTTGGTGTGAAGATTGTAAAATATGAGTGATGTGCTCACCTGCATTCTGATGCTTTTTGAGAGATGTGCTTTACTATGCACGTGTCTGTTGCTGCCATTAATGTCAACGGGAGTCACGGACCAGCAAATGTAGTTGCAGGTTAGAGAGAGGTCAGTGGAAAAGGAAGACTTGCACACCCTTAGCTGGATTTGGAACCCAGCTGCACAGATGTAAATGGAGATGAGAAGTGGATTTTCTATGTTTGTGCCTTTGTAAAGGCAATCAGCTTTTTGTCTAGCCATTTAAAAAATGTCATGATAAAATAGATTTACTTTTTATACATTTGGTTTTGATGTGTTGCAGTAGATAACAATTCTATACGATCTGTAATAACTGTACGATGCACGCCTTTATCTGTATATTTATATGTGTATGTGTATATGTGCCTTTTAATGTTCATTATAGACATATTTGACTATTTTATATACCTTTTATATCTATGGTACAGTTTTTCTTTATTTCCTATATAGGTATGACTGTGGCTACAACCCTAGATCTTTTTTACTGATTCACCTTGAGGTGTCCTTTTAGACCTGCATGCTTATTAGATGCACAGGCTTGTATTATGATGCCCTCAATTGGTGAGGAGTTCCACTGGACTTAAGGAAAGGGTGAAAGTGCCTTTGGCTTTGTTCCTCTTCCAGATGTTCCTCTATAGATCTATGTTGGACAAGCCTGCTCTATTATTGCATCTGTAGCATTTTTGTGAGGTTTGCAAAGTTGCAAATTTGCAGACCTCCTTGCTGCACCCAGAAGGTCACACTGTGGAGTCAAGGGGCACCATTCCTTCATTGCACCAGGGGTTAGGGCAGGATCTTTGTCCCACAGAACTATGGGAGATTATCCACATTAATATGAGGTAGTAAAAAAAGCAAAACTTTTTTAAAGATATTTGCCGGTCACTATGAACTTGGAATAAATCTCCTTAAAAAAATTAATGCCTTCATCATATCATAGAATCATTGAATCATAGAGTTATAGAATGGGTTGGGTTGGAAGGGACCTTAAAGCTTCCATGAGCAGGGCCACCTTCCACTAGACCAGGTTGCTCAAAGCCCCATTCAACTTGTTATTTTAAAAGTACAAAGACTGTAGAATTTTATGAAGAGTCAGTACTGTGAAGACTTAAAGCTTTTTGAGGAAAGGACTGACTTCTTTGAACATCTGATACAACTGAACAAAATGATGCTTTGTGCTCACTGCAGCCTTTCAGTCCTATAACAAAATCAGAGGCTACAACATCTATACACATGCAACTGCCTTTTATTGCCTTTTTTCCCCTGACACCCTTACTCATGACAAAGCTCTGCACAGATAACAACTAGCACAGAGCAGATTTGCAGATGAAACTCCCCACACTGTGTTTGTTTCAGCAGATTTTCTTAATTAATTTATTTTCTCTTGCATCCCTTTAAGGTCCTTCATGTCAGATGTACACACCATTTTATAATGATCAAAGAGATCAGCTTTATAGTCACTCCCTTTTGGATGGTGATAGGTCTGCTTTACATGTAACAGCATCAGCCACAGAGAAATATTTTCCATAAAGCCATAGCAAGCAGTCATGGTGTTAGACCCTCACATATGCTGACTCCTCTAATTTTGAGCTTGAACTCCTTGTCAGGAGCAGAATCCAAGCTCTGGATTTAAAACACTCCCACAGAAGAAAAGTTAACAGATGCTGTTGTTCACACAGGTCTTCCCCATTGGGAATGACAGTGTTTTAAGCAGGTCAGGGATCTAAAGCACTTATAGAACTGGAAAAAAACCCCAAACCGTTTTGGACTAAAGAGTCTATAGGGTCTACCTGCACCTCCACTGTCTACAGGGCACATTTTTATATATTAATGGGATGGTCTGTGTGTCAAGAGTGATACACATGCCTGCAGACAACTCTTGTTTCATTCTGTTACTGGATAGAACAAAAGATGTTTTTATTCAGTGGAAACATGAGCAGTCTAAAGGAAACTCTTTCCACTGAAGTACTTTTGGACCTAGGATTACTATACAGGGTTTTGCTCAGATCTCTAAGTGGATTCTCCCTGGGAAACAGGAGGTTACAAAAGCAGATGTCTGCTAGACAAAATTGCCTATTTCCCCCCAAGTGGCAAAGTCACTCAATTTGCTGAGTGAGAAAGCCACTACAGCTCTAATACGTCAAGGCATTCATTTCACGACACCACATTCTTTCATTATCTGCTCGAAGTCTTCAGCATTTCTTCAGACACACTTTATTAAACCACAGCTAATTATTAAATATTTAACAAAGACTTTACACTACATTTGCTACAGCTACCAAGGTAGGCAGAGCTATACAGATTGATTTTGTTCTCTGACTGGATCTCAGTGTACTTTGAGCAATATGGGCGCTTTGAAATTTCAAATCACAGAGCCAAATTTGGGTGGCTAGCAGTGTTCAAAAGGAAGTGATTTCCTTATCCCATTAATATTTTTATGCTCTTGAAAAATAACAATTCAGAACAGAGAAAAAATCTTGACATCTTCAAAAAGAAAAATCTTCAAAGTGAAAAATATCTCTTTCTCTGGTTGAGCCAAAAATATTGCTTAGTTAAATATGGAATATGTGAACATAGAATTATAGAATCATAGAATAGTTGGGGTTGGAAAGGACCCTAAGCTCGTAGAATCATAGAATCATAGATCACCTAGTTTCAACCCCCCTGCCATAAGCAGGGACACCTCACACTAAACCATGCCACCCAAGGCTTTGTCCAACCTGGCCTTGAACACTGCCAAGGATGGGGCACTCACAACTTCCATAGGCAACCTATTCCAGTGCCTCACTACCGTAACAGTAAAGAATTTCTTCCTTATATCCAATCTAAACCTCCCCTGTTTCAGTTAGAACCCCTTACCCTGTTACCCTGACCCTGTCACTGCAGTCCCTAAGGAGGAGTCCCTCCACAGAACCCTTATAAACCCCCTTCTAGATCCTGAGGGCTGCTCTGAGGTCTCCATGCAGCCTTCTCTTCTCCAGGCTCAACAGCCCCAACTCTCTCAGCCTGTCTTCGTAGGGGAGATGCTTCAGTCCCCTGATCATCCTCATGGCCCTCCTCTGGACTTGTTCCAACAGTTCCATGTCCTTTGTGTGTTGAGGACACTAGAACAGCACACAATACTCAAGGTAAGGTCTCAGGAGAGCAGAGTAGAGGGGCAGGATCACATCCTTTGAACTGCTGGTCATGCTCCTTTGGATGCAGCCCAGGATACAGTTGCTTTCTGAGCTGCAAGCGCACACTGCAGTCAGCTCATGTTCATGTTCTCATTGACCACACCCTCAAGTCCTTCTCCACAGGGCTGCTCTCAATCTTTTCTCTGCCCAACCTGTAGCTGTGTCTGGGGTTGCTCCGACCCAGGTGTAGGACCTTGCAATTGGCATGGTTAAACTTCATGAGGTTGGCATCGGCCCACCTCACAAGTGTGTCAAGGTCCCTCTGGATGCCATTCCTTCCCTCCAGTGTACCCACCCAACCACACAGCTTGGTGTCATCGGCAAACTTGTTGAGGGCGCATTCAATCCCACTGTCTATGTCAGCCACAAAGATGTTAAACAAGACTGGTCCCAACACTGATCCCTGAGGGACACCACTAATCATTGGCTTCCAGCCAGACACTGAGCCATTGACCACAACTCTTTGTGTGTGGCCATCCAGCCAGTTCTTTATCCACCAAGTGGTCCACCTATCAAATTGATGTCTCTCCAATTTAGAGACAAGGATGTCATGTGGGACAGTGTCAAACACTTTGTATGAGTCCAGGTAGATGACGTCAAGTGCTCTACCCCTGTCCAGAAGTTCTGTAGCCCCATCATAGAAGGCCACCAAATTGGTCAGGCAGGATTTCCCCTTAGTGAAGCCATGCTGGCTGCCACCAAGCACCTTGTTGTTTTTCTTTTGCCTTAGCATGCCTTCAAGGAAAATCTGCTCCAAGATTTTTCCAGGCACAGAGGTGAGACTGACTGGTCTGTAATTCCCTGGGTCATCCTTTTTCCCCTTCTTGAAAATGGGGGTTATATTTCCCCTTTTCCAGTTGTTGGGAACTTCACCTGATTGCCATGATTTTTCAAATATGATGGTCAGTAGTTTAACAACTTCATTCACCAGCTCCTAAAAGACCCACGGATGGATTTGATCAGGTCCCATAGACTTGTGCAATTTCAGGTTTTTAAGATGGTCTCGAACCAGATCCTCTCCCACAGTGGGCCCAAGGTGTTTGTTCTCACAGTCCCTGTGTCTGCTTTCCAAGACTTGGTTGTTGCAGTCAGAGCCTTTGCCGTTGAAGATCGAGGCAAAGAAGTTGTTCAGAACCTCAACCTTCTCCAAATCCTGCGTAGCCTGTTCACCCGATAGCTTCCAGAAGGGGCCTACATTGTCCCTGGTCTGTCTTTTATTCACAATATACCTATAGAATCCCTTCTTGCTATCCTCAACATCCCTTGCTAAGTTTAATTCTAACTGGGCCTTAGCTTTCCTAAGTTCCCTAGCTTCCCAGACAACATCCCTGTATTCTTCCCAGGCCTCCTGTTCTTGCTTCCACCTTTTATAAGCCTCTTTTTTCTTTTGAATTTTTCTCAACAGTTCCTTATCCATCCAAGTAGGCCTTCTGGCCCCCCTGCTGCACTTCCTTCTAGTTGGGACGCAACACTCCTGAGCTTGTAGCAGGTGATCCTTGAATATCATCCAACAGTCCATCTTAATCTATAATTAGTCTGTAATTTGATTTTTGAAATGTAAGTTTATTGGAAATGGAAATATTTTTATTTTTTAAATTTTAAAGGAAAGAGCCTTGAAATTTTGAGGTAAAGTAGAATAATTCAGCTAAAGTGAATCTCACTCAGTGCTAAGTTTTGCTAGTGTCAACTGTCAAACTTTGGAGTTGGCAGCTCGGTGTTTGCATTTCAGCTTTGAAGACCTTTGTTTAAATCCAATTTGCTTGTCATGTAGAATAAATGTTGGGACTTCTATTTAATCCTGTCACAGATATTTCTGCACACAGATTAATAAATTTTAAAGCTATTATGATCATCTACTCTGACCTCCTGCATAACACAAGCCATATATGTCACCCAGCAATACTTGCATAAAGCAAAGTCATCTGTGGTTGAGCTAAAGCCTCCACACTGCATAGCATGACTTTCATTATCTCAGAGGAGCGAAACAGCAAAAAAAATTTCACAATTTAGCAAGTACGATTTTTGTTTCTTCAAAAAAGTCCAAATCAGAAGGCTGCTGTGCTTGTTTTTGAGGTAGCCTTTATTTGTTAAGGTCAGGAATCAGCAATCTCATGCATATGCAGCTAACACTAGTGCAATAAGATTGAAAGGTGGTTCACATTCTAAGAACGTGGGCCAGAAAGGGGAATAGCGTTGGATATTTCTGGCTAGAGCGGTGGCCCATTGCTTTGTTTATTTTGGCACTCATTCAGGAACAGATAGGCACGGCTGCTCAGAGCAGCAGCTCTGAGGAATGTGTCAGAAGCTTTGGAAAACCTTTTTCCTCCTCCTTACCACCATCATCATTTAGGCCAAAAAGACCTCTGGAGAGACTTAATCTTATGGAAATTAAAAAACAACACAACAACAACAAAAA
>NDXB01010976.1:124669-146957 GCA_002631895.1 Agapornis roseicollis | reverse complement strand
GTTTTTTTTTTTTTTTTTTTTTTTTTTTTTTTTTGGTTGGTTTTGGTTTGGCTTGGTTTGGTTTGAATTGTATTCTGTTTCAATATTAACAATCTGTTTCCTGGATGATAGCATTGTCTTCCTTTATTGGATTCTATGACAACTTATGAGCTAAATTGTTTCAAAATCCTTCAGTATATTCACAAATCACAATACCTAATCTCTTACATAATGATATAAATTGTTAGATATTGATTTTCAATCTTATTATTCATTAGTATTTGCAAATGAGGAAATGCATTTACAATGTGGAGAGCTGCTCATCAAAAATCATTCCACATGCTAGATGTCAAGCTCTATTAGAACTTGGCTTCCTTGCGTCCCAGACCAGGACAGTCTACATTGTACTACCCAATATGCATATTTCCCTTAAGCTACCTAAATCTATATTATTATGTAGACTTCCTTGATGATGCTTAAAAAATTCCAGCCAATCTCTTAGATTGTGTGCACTGTGAATGAGAAATGGAAAGATGCATTCAAATACTAGTAAATACACATTTTCCTGCCTCTGCTGGCAGCTATACTGCAAAATGTAGGGATAGCATGACAAAGTTGATGCTTTCAGTCTTATGTCACTTCCTGCACTTGAATACTTTAATATGGCAATAGACATAGTTGGGCAGGATTATTAACTTATTGAATAACCAGTGTATCAGCAACACTTGTACTGTTGATAAAAAAGGACAAAAACTAACCACCTTACCCATTCAAATTCCACTCTGGAGGCCAAATCTATCTGTTTGTGAGTAGATTCTCAATGTTACCATTGAGAATGTTACATTCCTAGCAGTGCCTGTGAAGTCCATATGCGTGTTACTAAAGGATTAATGTCCTGGCTCAGCTGCTGCACAGTCCTCTTTAATATAACCATAATTGCTTAACTTTCAGAGCATTCAAGTGGTAGCCTGGAACATACAGCAAAGTCCCAAGAAGTGACAGAGTTTCAGTAAAGCTTCTAAAAAAGAGAAATGAACAACAAATTTTCAGCAAACAATAAAAACAGAAGAAAAATTAATGATGTAGGGATCCTAATAACAATGATGTGGGCTGGTGGTGCCTTTGTTAGTCTCCTTTGTTTTAGTCTCCTTTTGTGCTCTTGCTTGAAACATTGATCATCGTTGAACGAGGTGATTATTCTGTTTTAATTACTTCATATGGAATAATTAAATAAAATTAAGAGAATAATCTTTTATAGATGGTTATGAAGAGGAACATTTTCTTTCTCAGGGAGTTGCATATACATTCCTTTTTCCTCCCCTTTACCACCCAAGATTATACAGATCTAATGCATTCAGTGCTACTGCATAGGGAGAGCTCCTGAATTCTCTGAATTATTTATTTTTAATAGCTAAGCATCATTTAAAAGCCTCACCTAGATGACCTATCATTGAAGATCAAGCCTCATTGAGCACAGTGTTTTGTTCTGATGACGTTTCCAATTTCCTGTGTGTTATATGAGCAGCTTGAATGCTGCTATTTGCTCATATTTAAAGGAGATTACTGTCCTGCTGAGATTGGCCAAGGACCTGGAACTGGTGATCTGTACCCCTCTTCATAGACTGCATGCTGCACTGTGTGAAGGGCATAGAATAAAACAAGACTGATTAGAGGTTACTCTTAATGAGATGGCACTTTCAGTTGCATTCATAGGTTCTTGCCTTCTTTGTGGCTGCAGCTCTGACCTCAAGTCTGCATGAGGATACAGGTAAGAGACACCTGGATGAAAATGTTCAAGAGCTGAGTATGGGGAAGCAGAAGCCTAAAACTGGCTGCCAGCTTGGTTTTATTTCACTAATGTGAAGTGAAGACCATCTCTGATTGTATCTTCTTAATGGCTTTGAGCTGAAAGGGGAGATTTAGATTAGACGCTAGGAAGTTCTTCCTTATGAGGGTGGTGAGGCCATGGCACAGGTTGCCCAGAGAAGCTGTGATTGTCCCCTCCCTCACAGTGTTCAAGGCCAGGTTGGACACTGGGTCTAGGAGCAACCTGCTCTAGTGGAAGGTGTCCCTGTTCATGGCAGGGGGTTGGAACTGGATGAGCTTTAAGGTTCCTTCCAACACAAATCAGTCTGTGATTCAATGGTTCTTTATATTTTCCAGCTCACTTCCTTTGTACAGGCAGAGATCTGTCATATTGGAAAGAAATGGATGGATGGGATATATGAGCAGATGTGGTACAGACACATTCATGCTTCATATCATAACATTAGAGAAAAATTGCAATCAAGTTGAGTCTTTAAAATAATGACAGGTGATCAAGATCACATTGCAAGCTGAAGCTTGTGGCGACATGCAGGGCAGAAAAAAGGAAGTGTGAGAGGACAATAAGGGTGGAACTCATTCCTCTACCTTACAAATATTTGAACACTTTTCTACCTATAGTCAATGAACAAAAACTAGTATTTCAAAGGAAGGGGGGCACATTTCACCATCTCACAGAGGTCATAAGAATAATCTTCCCATGCTTGTGAGCTGCTGCATCTCAGCCCAGATCTTACAAGCCCAGATCTTTCGAGAGCAAGAAGATGGGCTGAGAATGATAACCTATATTTCATAACACACAGATCTGAACAACAACCAATATTTTGCCTCTTCATTCCTGCTGAGTTTCCTGAAAAGATCAGAGTAGCTGGCTATCTTGATGACTACAGTGGACCAAATTATTTTCAACAAACTCTCCAAATGCCCTGCTGAGGGTGACATAACTACTTCCTTGAAATACTTTTGTTCCAGCAGGCAATGGGAAAGGCCCACAGTGCTCTGTGGCTTTTCTCAACCTTTTAGCAGCTTTTTCTCCTGTGTAATAGCTATCCAGAGCATAACCTTGATATTAACTGAACTTAAAAAATAAGTTATAAATTGGACATGAGAGAAGATGATCCTCTGGATAAGGTGATTTTGATTTAGTGGTATTCCTAAAAGCAAGATTATTTCTGAATCTGTAAAAGCAATCACTATTAATAACACAGTTCCTATAATACTTTCTTTTTCAAGATTGTTTACCCATCACCATTGTTTGATCATAAATATACCCATTTTACAGCTTACTGAAAAGAACTCTTTTACGGTTTCAACTGAAAATATCTGGGGATTGTCTAACCTTGGCTGTGTCAACCTGCACATCTGAACACACGGACACTCAAGATCAGAGTCAATGTTGTTGTTGTTGCTTCTCAAATTAGTTCATGGCCACACAGAAATATGTAACCCACCAATGTTTCCGAATTAGCCACCTGCCCTTGTTCCAGGACAACATTGTTGCCCTGTGGTCTGAGTCCTGACTCATTTTCAGTCCAGTTGAAGGGTGAAATTTAGATAATTTGTTTCTCACAGGGCTTTCAGCGTCATAACCTGCAGCAGGGAAAGACCATCATTTTGAGGGTGCTTTACAGATGTCAAATCCTTCACGAGACTCAGTTAAAACTTTAGGCTCAATGTCAAAAATAACACAAAAAACTGGCTGTAATTACCTCCTGGAATTAGCTTGCCATAAATTAAAATACAAAAAAAACCTAAAAATTTCACCCTACATTTTAAAGGAATTTTGACTTTCTGCCTAAATATATATATTTTTAACTCCTTGCTTGGAAACTTAAAGAAGGGAAAAATTACTGAAAACCAATTGCTCTAAAATACACAGTATTCAGATCATGTTTGTTTTCCTATTTTAAAGTAGCCTGCTGTTTCTTAACACAGTTTTAATTCATAAGACAGATTTAATTTAATTCCAAATTTAATTTAATTCCAAGACAGATTACAGATGTAGATCAGATGAGGAAAGATATAAAATTATCTTTATTTTGACCCCATATTATTGGATACACTCCTACATGCCTATTTTTTTTTTTCTTGTTGGCTTCTGCAATAGTTTAGTATTCTTACAGTTTGCATTATTATAATTAAGGGAGTGTATATTTTTAGTGACAAAATGCCCTTTTGGCAGCCATTGCCAGAGACCGCTAGTGAGTTGCAAATTAAATGCAGGCTGCTGGAATGATTAAACATTTTGATTTGTTTCCCTCCACCAACATACTATAATTTTTACTTTTGCAAATTTTTCCTTCCTGTGTGCAACAGGAAACAAAAGTCCTGTGTTGCAGATTGTGTGGGATCTGGGTCCTTAACGGAAGTTGGAATTCTAAGTCTTGCACATATTTTCAAACTGGAAAATATTGCTTGTTTGGGAAAAATATCACTAAATTTACGTGTTTATCCAACACAAAACCTGGACTTCCAGGATATAAGCTCTCAATCCACTCCTGTCCACTGATGGAGATTTGAATGGTCAATTAACTCAACCAACAACACCAATGGCAACACTGTTTCTTAGACTGTTTCCAAAGACAATCTTATCTATTTTGTTCCTGATTCATGTTTCTCCATCCCGTTTCACTATCCTGGGTGCACTGGAGCTGAGAAGACCGTGTTGCTCTAACATTTACCATAGGAGCAGGAGCTACTTGAGAATTGCTATCTATCTTGGTAAGAAAACTTGGATTTCCACCTTCTGCAGGCAAACCCTGTTACACTTCAA
Source organism: Agapornis roseicollis (assembly GCA_002631895.1). Lineage (NCBI taxonomy): Eukaryota > Metazoa > Chordata > Aves > Psittaciformes > Psittacidae > Agapornis > Agapornis roseicollis. Next base: position 142,381 of record NDXB01010976.1, on the reverse strand, counting down.
AAACAATCTTCCTCTGTAGGATGGACTTGGTTTCTCCTCTGATGACTAACAGGCTGTACTGCATGTGTTTAGATCCTTCATAACTTTCTTCTTTTCTGGACTTTGACTTGTTCCTGGACCATAAGTCTTGTCCAGATGTTAAGTTTGGTCCAGTGTTTTTTGCCGCCAGGTTTTAAGCATAGTACAAAATTTATCAGGTATCTCAGTCTGAACTCTGTCTAGCTTCCGTGAAACCACTCTACACTTAACATTATGTATGTACATAACAATACACCAACACCAAAACAGTTTCCATGACCTTTTTTCTTAAAAAAAGGAGAGTTTAACTTTAATCCAGGGCATATGTGTCAGTTCCTGTTATGGGGTTACTATTTGAAACTTAAGATAGAAGCTTTCCAGAGTAAATAGTGAATTAATAATTCTATCTTTATGCCTAAAAAAAGAAAGAGCTAGTCTCTTAAGTCGAAGACCTTGGATCCCCTACTACAAATGCTTGTGTCTTTCAAGTTCAATTTATATAGGAAACACGAAGCTGTGTCTAGAATGCATCCAATTTTGCCAAAAATTCTTCATTTGTCAGCGTGAAAGAGTAATTCTGCATGTTAGAACTAATTGCTGCCAGAAACTCACTTTATGGAAGTGATCAAAATGAGTAATTCTTTAAGTCTAATGGATTTGCTTCAAGAAGCAAAATGAGCCAAGAAAGAAGTATGTAGAGAGTTTTCCATGGATTTAAGGTCAAATAAGACACCATCTTTCAGAAATCTTAATGAATGACAAGTAGGCAACCAAGACTTTCAGACACAGGAAGAAGTCACAACACAGGAAAAAGTCACACTTTTAGTGTAAGTGAGGATGCTTTAAAGAGAGTATCATTATGGAAGTGAATCAACATCTTTTAATGCATGTAACAGACTTATTTTGTTACCCCAACACAGAGAAACCTTTGTAAAGTGGTGAAATGATGATGACAATTGTAAATTGTTTTCACATCTTTTCCTAGATTAAACTTAAACATTTTACAAATGGTAAATTAAATGGTATTGTATTTTACCAGTTGATTGTTGGAGGGTAATTGGAGACCCAGATATCTTTAATCACATCATCCCATAGACTCCTGCTCCCCTTTCATGACACTGGCAACCCACCCAGTGCAGTGGCTTGTCTCACACAGACCATTATCTTGTTCACAAAACCTAATTTGCCTCTGTCATCATCATAAAGCATGACCTGACGTGAGAAGAAAGTTTCAGTTTTATGTCACTGAAAAAAGAGAGTAGAAATAAAAGGGGAGCAAAGAGATAAAACTTGGATTTGCCCATGCTAGAGCATTGGCCATGAGATTTAAGTGAACACTGGTGGGTTTGCCCACCTGATGCTTGTCCGCTGAGTTGACCTTGTCACTTCCACTACTTTATTACATGTGCCCTGTTCAGACTGGTTATTCTGCAGGACAGGCTACATCTAACTATGTTAGTCTGTAGCTAACTATTAAACATTTTACAGGTAGCTAACTATTAAACTATTTAACTATTAAACATATTACAGCATGCAAGTAGTCTTGACAGGCTCATCCAGGTGGTAGTGCAGCCCGTATTTCTTTTGGACCCCAAAAGTAATCAGCCAGCTGGGCTACCAAAGTTAAGTAACACAGTGGTTTTTCCAAATCCAGTGTTCGGCAATATTCTCATAACAAGTGACTTGCTGGTTTGAGATAGTCAGCTATGATCACCTGAGGAGAACAGATTATAAATGAACTTCATCACTAAGGAGAGAAAGCTGTGTCTCAGTAGAAAATGATGGAATTAGAAATGGTACGGTGTTTCTGAGATCACAAACATAGTGAATCAGAAAATGGAAAGCCATTGAGAAACAAAAAATCTTTGAGAGAAAGATGGAATTCAGCACATTTGTGTCACAAAAATAGTCTCTAAATACAACTCTGCTATCCAGTCAGCAGGGGGTATACTGGGCAGTTTGTTCACTATCTTCTGCTGTGAGACATATAGAACATTTCCTGACTGTATTTTCCTCAAATTTTATGTCTTCTATAACCCCACTAAATTGCAGTAAAAATGTATCTGTAGTAAATTCTACTCAGTCTAATAACTCTGTCACTGAGCTTGCAAACCCTTAATTTATGGATGTTGCTTTCTTGACCAATGTAGATGTTTGGCTTAACTAACCTTAAAGTGTCAAAAAAAATTTCACTTTCAGACATTTGTACATCCCTATGATCTAGTACCAAATATCTGTGGCAAAAGACAGGCAATTTTAAATAAAAATTATAGTAATACATAAGAACACATGTTTGAAAACCATCTTGCCAAGACATGAAGTAAAAGGCAAAGGAGAACCACAGTCACACTTTTTATATTTTCTCTGATCACTTGTGCTTTTTGTTCCTTTTCCCACAGGGATAACCATGTCTTTTGAATCTGCAGAATCCATACAATATGTGACAAGAAATTCCAGCCTACCAGCATAGAGAGAGTGATGTGCTTATTTCCATTTCTAAAGCATTCAGGGCCTTTACAGGGATGAATTGAGAGGAGAGGAGTCGAAAGGTCCAAACCTCCTCTTCCAGCCCTGCCACATGTGGCCCGCAAACTTGTACATCACCAGACTTTGCAGCATTTCCTAGCCAAGCCATCAGCATCACAGAAGTATCTGCTTCTGTGTTGTCTTGAGTGTTTAATGGGTTTATGTCTAGAAATAGCATTTTCTCACTTTCCTTTACTGGATCACCTTCAAGAATCACTTGAACATATTCTACCAAATGAATTATTCACTTTTGCAGTTGCAGGTGTTAATGGTGCTTTAGTCTTGAGATCTCAGGTTCTTGCACACAGTAATTTTGTCTCTTGATGGCTGAAATGCTTTTTGCCTAAGGCAACTTAATAGGATCAGCTCAGAAATATTGAGAAATGTAATGGTTTGAGAGACCCTGAAAGGAAGACTAAACAACCAAATAATCCTGCTTGGATATAAGGTCTACAAAACTAACAGAACAAAACAGATAACTTCATTTCTATCAGTTAGAAAAGTTCTGTCTATTCACCTGTGTAAATCAGTTCTTACCTGGCACAGCAACCCTTTTTCTGCATGGACTTTTGTTGGCATTAATCAAGCTTTTATGGTGAACTATTTGAGCACAAATGAAGTTTAAACATGCTGTAATGTCTCATTTCAGGATGGATTATTATGATTAGAAGAATATATTATCCCAAGCATCCCCACAAACTGCAAGTTTATCATGCCTGTTTAATATGTCTGAAGAGATTTCACAGTGAAGATATTTTGCAGCTTCTCTTTTCATCTCGAAAACAAACGATTACAATATGCTTATGCTCCTGACATCCAATTTCTTCTGCTTTGCTTTGCCCCTGCTATTTGCTGATAACATGGGATGGAGAAGATCTAGGTGAAATATGGGGAGCTGATTTCTCACCAAACATTTATGATTTTGGTAACAATGAACACAGTTTTCCTGAACTAACAGCTAACCAAAACCTAAGCATGATGCTTACTTGGGGACAAAAAAGCAAAGTGTGAAATGGCTGATATATTAAGACTTGCAGCCAACAGCAGAGGCTACCCCTGTTAGTGAAGAAGAAATCAGATCATCCTCTTCTACTCAGTCTCTGGAAGGTGTTTCATTTGTCCGGGTAAATGTCAGTCTGTTGGAGAAGTGCAATAGTGTGGCATAAGTAAAACTTGTAGGGTTTTTTTCTCTCGCATACTCATGTCCTCTCACAGCAACAAGGCGCTTTTCCATCACAGTGCCACTGATAAGTACATTCATCTTTTGGAAATCCAGCCAGAGTCACAAAGGAGTACTAAGGAGCAAAATTCATTTGAACAACCATTTGAATGTTAACTCAGGGAAGGGAGCTTCTGTCCCTTTCTGCTCCCTGCACCTGCACTGTTAGTCCTGGGAGAACAAATACATAAGCCATTGCTCCCTGACTTTATGTACTGCCTACGTACTGCAAGAATCTGTCTGGGGGAGATGGCTTGAACTGGAGGCATGCATCTTCATGCAGTGCTGCATGACTGGAGCACGGAAGGAGCCAATGAGGAGAGGTGCTGTTCTGTTCTCACCAGCAAGGAGGGGCTGGTCGGGCATATGAAGCTTGAGGGCAGCCTTGGCTGCAGTGACCATGAAATGGTGGAGTTCAAAGTCCTTAGGGCAGCGGGGGGTGCATATCTAACTCCATGCCCTGGACTTCAGCAGAACAGACTTTGGCCTCTTCAGGGATCTGCTTAGTAGAGCACCGTAGGATAAAGACCTGGTGGGAAGATGGGCCCAAGAAAAATGGTCAATATTCAAGGATCTCCTCCTCTAAGCTCACAAATGACACATCACAACAAAGATGAAGTCAGGGAAAATGGGCAGAAGACCTGGTGGATGAACAAGGAACTCCTGGGCAAACTGCAAAAGCTGACAGAAGTGGAAGCAAGGAGAGGTAGCCTGGGATGAACACAGAGAATCTGTGTGAGCACCAGGGATCAGGTTAAGAGAGATAGGCCCCAAAAGAATTGAATCTTGCCATGTATATCAACCAGAGAAACTCCTATAGACATGTCTTTGAAAAAGGAATTCTAAGGAAACTATGAGCCCTCTGGATGTAGACTGCAACTCTGAGGAGAAGAACTTGTTTAAGCTGGTTCCTCATGGCCTGGCTCCAGTGTGTGCTTGAGACCAGAACCCCGCCGTGTGCTGGGCTGCACCCCTAGAGTGTGAGCAGCAGGTTGAGGGAAGGAATTCTCCACCTCTGTTGCCCTCTGGGGTGACTCCCCCCTGCAGTCCTGATCCAGCTCTGGGGCAGCAGCACAAGAGGGATGTGGAGCTGTTGGAGTCAGTCCAGAGGAGGTCACAGAGATGCTATGAGGGCTGGAGCAACTCTGCTCTGGAGCCAGGCTGAGAGAGTTGGGCTGGGTCAGCCTGGAGAAGAGAAGGCTCCTTAAGGGGAGACCTTAGAGCAGCTCCAGTGTCTAAAAAGGCTGCAAGAAACCTGGAGAGGGGCTTTGGACAAGGGCCCGTGGAGACAGGACAAGGGGAAACTGACTTTAGCCTGCCAGAGGGGAGATTGAGATGAGCACTTACGCAGAAGTTCTTCCCTGTGGGGGTGCCAAGGCGCTGGCACAGGGTGCCCAGAGAAGCTGTGGCTGCCCCATCCCTGGCAGTGTTGAAGGCCAGGTTGGACACAGGGGCTTGGAGCAGCCTGATCTCATGTCCCTGCCCACGGTAGGGCACTGGAACTGGATGAGCTTTAAGGTCCCTTCCAACCTAAAACATTCTATTTCTCTATGATTTTATGAGCTGGCTGAAAGTAGTTGGTACAGTGCCATCAGCCCTGGCTTGGACAGGGTTACTGGAGACAGCATGTGTGTACCAGTAAGAGTACGATTTTGATCTTGTCTTGAAAATGTTCAGTTTTCTTATCTGGTTTCAGATCCATCCTCAATGTATAGCTCCACAGCAATGAGCTCCACAGGCAGACTGCACTGTAGGGTATTTCTGCTGTTTTAAATTTACCTGCCATTTATTTTAACATATGAGCCCCAGTTCTCATATTACTGTGAAGTGTAAAGAGAAAGAACGATCAGCTTTTCTTATACCATTCATCATCTTAAATAGGCCAATTAAGCCCATGTAATTATCTTTCTTTCCAAGTTAAATAATCCAAGCCTTTGCAGCTTCTCATATGGAAAGTCCATCATGCCTCTAAACCTTTGAAAATGATGTGGTGCTAATTTAAAACATGACCACTTGTAACTTGCATATTTATGCCTATTTCTACGGACACTGCGATTGTCAGCTAATTGAACATGTGTAACACAGAAAGTACACATCCAGCATTTTGTTCCCACAGCCATTAATGAAGGGGCAATGGGTTCTGGGATATAACAGTGATTTGCATGTGCTGAAGATGGTTGAGCACCTTCCAGAGAGCTAGGATCCATGAAAGCTTATAGAACTGTTGAATATGTTTTATTCCCTGACCTCTAGAGACAGGCTATGTCCACACTTGTCCCGCAATTCCTCATCACACTGATGAAGTCCCAGATAGAGGAAATTATTAACAATAAAATAGTTATTTCCAAAGTCCAAGTAATGTCCAGGGTCACCAGTTGAGATCAAGGCTCCATTGTGCTCTTAATGGCATAAGTATGTATTCACAGACATTACCTGCTCTAAAGGGCTTATAGGCTAAATAGGAGAGACAGATAATGGGTGGGAGAGCAAATAAATGGGGAGTGATTCTCACAGCTGCTGGGACAGCTGCTCTTGGAGGGATCTGGAATAGGATCCAGTTTGGAGTGTCTCAGGCCAGCATGTTAGCTACTGGTCTGCCCTCCTCCACATTTTCTTGTGAAAAATGACATTTTAACCACTGATCAGAAGGAGCCTGGGGGACAGAGAACTTAAAACACAAAGAGCTACTTGGCAGCTAAGTACACTTGTGTAGTGTCTGCTGTTGTAGATAGAGCCAGCACAACAGATTTAGAGAAGACCTGATGTGGTAAACAGCACACTGAAAGAAATGTGATGTATTCTGTGGTCACAGACTATTGATTTACATTAAACACTCAGAATTCAGGTCACATGTAAGCTTTGGCCAACTTCTGAGCAAGTGAGCACTAGTGATTCATATAGCACCAAAATTAAAAGAAGTATTTGATGTGGAATCCTAGGAATGTTTACAGTTGGAACCAGATTTTAATGTGTGTGCTTTTTGGTCCTGTGTGTCAAGTTGGCTACCACAGCATCTCACAGTTCACATGCAATGCTGACTAATGAATGAAAGGAAATAGATGGAAATCTGTGATTGAGGAGCTTTTGCTGTCGCTCTCTCTAGTCTTTCCTTGGCAGACTAATGTATTTTCTAAGAGCTGATAAAAGCTTTCTGGGAGTTGGTGGCCTTACCCACATTGAATATCCAGGTACAGATCCATTTTTGCCAGTTTTATATTTTTAAGCAGTACTAAAATCTTACTCTCCTCAGGCTGCCAAATTTGAAGAGATTTCCTCATTATGAATGCATTGGTCATCCATATAAGCAGTGTTTTACTTGCTTTGTCTGCTGTAGAGTGCAAGCCCAGGATTTAAGACAACTGAGTTCTCCGGTTTCCTGGAAAGACCTCCTAACGTGGAGATCCCTGCTGGGCTGCCAAAACCTGTCAGGATGCTTCCTAGGATTACTTGATGCTTTTCAGTCACTCCTTATTTGAGGTAGTTTTCCTGGCTGACTGAATTTCCAAGGGACGAAGCAGTGCAAGAGCTGTAGGGTTTTCTGTGTTCTCTGCAGAAGATTCCCTCTTCTGAGACTCTTTTTCCACAGTCTTGCTTGCAGCTACTTCAAGAGACAGACTTCTCCCTCCCATCCTCTTTGAGATGGAAATGACTGATACAGCTTGTACTTGATTTTTTTTTTTTAATAGGCAGTATGCTTTTGTGCTGGTGTGCACTGCCTGGGACTCTGCTACACACTCCCTAACCTAAGAACCTGCCTGCAATCCTCATAGCCTCACAGCCTGAGCACCAGCCAATTCATTGCCAGTGGCACAGGAGGAACATCTTTTACAAACAACTGCACTTTCTTGCAAGCAGGTACACAACTCATTAAGAAAGTTTATTTATAATAACAGGTACATAAGATTTTATAACCCTTCATGCTTATTTGGTGGACACATATTACATTTGGGGTCCAATTTTCCAACCTTCATGCCATAACCTTCCATTTTCTCTCAGTTTAGTTCCCTCTTCCTCTTTAAATCATAGCTAAAAAATCTCTTACAAATCCTAGTTTCTCAGTCTGGGTAAAAGATCTATTTGACAAGACCTGGGTAAAAAGGGTGAACACCTTATGGAGATATCCCTGATATATTAATATGATTTTTTGTGATGCTGTCAAATTATATTCAAAAATATATCTTCTGTCATCTCAAATTTGATCCAATGACCTGCATGCAGTAGGACTTGTGTTTATTGCTTCTAGCCACTGACATACTGTCTACAGTTGCAGGTGAGAAAAGGACACTTCTCAAAGATGACTCTGTCTATCTTAGATCTTACCCACACTCCAGAGAAACCATATTCTTCACCTTTATTATCGAGTAAAGAAACCAAGACTGATGCTCCTGACACAAAGGCCTAAGCTTAATAGCTGAAGTTGGGTGAAAAGATGCCAGACTTGGGAAGAATCCTATTGGGGTAGCTGGGTTTCACTGTTGCTTTACTACAGAGCCCTTTCCTAGAAGAAACAATGTGAAAGCCCTCAGAAGCCAGTATGCTGCCAACGTAGTTGTGAAAAACTTATCAAACAGCATAGCTGTGTCTACAGTAGGATTTTATTGGCAAAGATACATTGGCTGGGTACATCTGAATTTTTTTTCATGTTCTTAGCCAAAGAAGGAAGCTATGCCAGCAACATCTCATAGCATAGACTTCACGGCAAGCAGCCCATTTCAAATGTACTCACAGAGGCATGAAGAATGGTCATTAAGAAAGATGCTCCTCATTTCTCTGCTAAGTTCTTATTTGGCCACAGATATTTAGCAAAGTTAAAAATAAATGAATGAATCAATCCACCAACCACTTATGTGAGTCAACAGCTGTCTCTTTGTGCTAGGAGGAACTCCAATCAGAGGTCATGATGAAAATTAACTTTAGCAGCACCGTTCTCCATGATGAATGTGATTCTTTTGGGTCAATCTTAGGTCACATAGAAGTGAAGAAAAAGTGCTTTCACTGACTTCTTTTCTTGGGACCAGCTCACGTCAGAGATACTCCTTGCCAGAATTATGTGACTGTTTCAGAGAACAAAATACTTTCTCCAGGTTAATCATTTAAAGATTTAATTCTCAGCTTATAAAAATAGTTCACACCGCAACAGAGAGTATTTTCAGAGTTTATCCTCTTCCTCTTTTTAAACTGATTTTCAATTCACTGTTACTCAGTATCGTTTCTGCTATTCATGGAGCACAGCCAAGTGAAACTGGACCCGCTATGCTGCTGATTTACACTATAGAACCATTATTAGCTGAGTTTTCCACTGGCATTCCAGGCATTCCAGTGTGTAGCTAGTATTCTGTGTATTTATTCATTCAAAATAATGACAGGGCAGGCGGAAGATGCTGGAGTGACAGGAGTGAAGAGGTCCTTCACTAAGCCGTGGCACAGGAACAGCAGAGCCAACACCAAGCCATCCTCTCCCCATACTTCCCATACCTTCGTCACTCCTAATACGAAGGCTGTTTGCACCTTTGCTCTGTCTTTGCACAAGACAGGCCTAATTAGATTTTGATGAGATATGCAACAACAATGCAATTTCTGCTTTTGCTGTCAGTAGTGTCTTCTATCATTCTCGGTCTTAGCACAACTAGACTCATTAGTGGCCCTATTTCTTGAATTGTGAGGGCAAACACACACACACACCCCTCTCCAAACTATTTAGGACCCTAGGACTAGATTTGAAGAGTGATATGGCAGTGTAAGTCATGGCTCCAGATTACCCCTAGGGTAGGTCTAAGGTCTCTGAATGCTGCAACCCTTTGGCCCAGTGCCTGAATCACACCACTCACTGTTCTTCTTTCAGTCCATTCCCTCCCATTCTTTTGTAAGAAGGAAGCACCACAATAAGTCATGAAAAATGTGCTCTTGGAGGCAAGCGGGTGTAGCTGGGATGCAATTAAAATGTTCCATTGTGCTAAGAACTGTGCAAACAATGAAACAACGGTCCCTGGTGTGAGAATCTCACCACTGAGTCTCTGCAGACAATAGCAGTCATTTACACCACCTATTATAGACTATTTAGTGTATCCATTTTAGGTGTGAGTCATACCCTAAGTTTTCTGTACCGGCCAAGGAATAGATACTTCCAGGGAGTGACTCAGAGCACCTAGCACCTAAATTACATGGCAAAAAGTCATACCCTATCAATATCCCCAGTAAATGTGTAGAGCAGAGTGAAGGAGGATAACCACCTTTTGTCTAATGGACCTCTCTTCCCAAGCTCCCTCCATTGTCAACAGGAGGAGAGAGATTTCATGAGGTGATTCACAGCATCCAAGTGCTCTGCTCCTGATGGAAACAATTTCTCTTTACTGACAACAGAGAGGGGAGTCTGGGGATAGTAAGTTCAGTAGGCTAAAATAACCTCTTGTATCACCCTTGTAGCTAGCAGAAAAAGCTGCCTAACTTTTTCAGGTTGACCACTAAATTTATTAATGGATATAAATTGGACAAAATGTTGGGGTAAAAGGAAAGAATCTATTTATGGGAAAATGAACATCTTTCCACATCTCAGCCAAACACATTCACGAACAATAATGAAAACTATGCAGCATTTCAATAAGGTTGACATCTCCTCTCAGACACCTCTATAATTTACATTTAAAGTAGGACTCCATGAAGCCCCAGACACCACAGTGCTGGGCTGTTTATATGCAAAGCTGGTTTGTACCTTTGGTATAGTCGCCAGAGAGATGCCCATACAGAGGACTTCCCAAGCTGTGTGCTGACTTCCAGGTCACACACTTTTGAGGTGCCACCAGTGGTCAGAAGCCACCAGGGCTTGGGGCTGCAGGAGCCATCTCTCAGCAGTCAAGGGCAGCTTGCACATCACAATGGGGTTTTCCTCTATGCCTGGTCTAACAGTATCTGCTTACTTCCTATCAGTTTTACTCAACTGATGCTTACAAAGCACTCAGAGGCCTTCATATTAAATGTGCTAATGGAAGAGCAAAGTGCTATAAAAGCATCCGGTGCCACTGCCACCACACGCTTCCCCTCCCTCTTCCCTGCCAAGCTGCCATGCGTGGATGCTGCTCAACCATGACCTTCTACGGTGGTGCTGCAGCAGCCTATTTCTTCACGGGGGCATTTGGGTTGACAATGCGAAGCTCCTTTTCCCACATAATTGAAAGGAATTTCTGATTATGCACAGGGATGTCAGCAGTGCGAAGAGCTTGGACGCCTTCCAGCCACAGCCAGATCCAATGGCAGTGCTGTGATTTCTCCTTTTTTGGCACTCTACTTGTGAACTTTCTGCTCCCTTCTGGGAGTGATTTCTCAAGATAATATGCTGCTGCTCCAGCTTCTCTCTGATGGCCTAGATTTATAGCTCCAGCAAGGCGTGAGAGGGGAAGGGGTGTGGGAGAGGCAAGGGAGGATAAAAGCAGAAAGGGAAATTATTTTCTTGGTTGGGGTTTTATTATTTTGGTCCCGATCTGTGAGAGTGACTGTCTCCAGGCTTTGCACAAAAATACACAAAAGTAGGCTGTCGTTTCCATCTCTGTAAGGCTCTTTACTGCCTGCGGTGAAAGGTTGAAAGTACACACGTGTTTTTCTAGCCTCTCTTTAGTCCAGTCCCCGTGAATATGTGGTATGAAGTGAGCACTACATTTATCTCTGACCTTTTCACCATCTCTTGCATCTGTTAGCTGAAAAGAGACAAAGATGTCCCCAGCCTCTTCTCCCACAGAGCATATGATACTGGTAATTTGATTTATGCGATCTTCATCCATCCCAACTTGCCTTAGATCTTTCCAAATGTCTAATTTATCTAAAGCCTTCATTGCTCTAGCTGCACTGGGGAAAAACAAAAAAAAAAACTGCCCCCAAAGCCCCAGCCACTGATTTTCAGGAAGAAATATTTCAAAATTCCAGGTGCTGTCCTCAGAAATTTAGTAACACCATAATTAACTGGGACAAAAATTTCTCTCTCTGGATGTGCTAAACTGCTGAATATCCTCTTTCCCCTTCAGACTACTGAAGATGCTTCTGGAATGTCAGAACTGTACTATCCAAGTATTTAAATCTTCTCTCATAGCACCTCCAGGAAGGTGGAGCAGTACTGCTATCCCCATTTTTCATGTGGGGAATGAGGAACTGAGGCAGAGAAGTTACCTAGAACAGGCCAGGTGAGTTACATTTTGAAAATACCTGTTCCTCCTTACTTCTTACAAAGATAGGTCATTGATGACTTATGGGATTACACCCACAGTCCTGTATAGTTACAATCAGCTGAGATGAATACCCCTCTTTGAGACTAAGCAAGGTCACCCAGGAAGTGTAGAGCAAATCTGTGAAATAAGCCTTGGCATTTTACAAATGACCTTGTGAATAATGCATGCACCCCCTTATGAGATACTGGTTCCTGGAATGTTCAGATGGCATTGCTAGGAAAGTCGGGGGGGAGGAATAAGCATCACCTGGGGTTGGTCTCTGTCCATGTATCAGCTTTGGTGTCTTCCTGGTTGCTCTGGGGACACCACAGCAATTCTGTGGTGCTCACTGGCATTAGCTGCTCGGGTGTTTTAGCTCTTCAGGTTACATGTAGAAAGGGAAATAGCACTGACAGAATTGCCTGTGCTCAGATACACATTTCTTATCATCCTGTACAGTCAAATTGCCTCTGCTAAGTGCTCATTTCTAGGGGTTGTGGCACAAATCCTTCCTCTCAAGGGAGAATACATCAGGAGACTGACTTGAAAATCTTGCAATTTATCTTGCTTCTGTTTATCTTTTGCTGGTTTCATCTGCAGGAGTCTCAAACTTCCCCTCGCTGTAAACTTTGTAAAATTACTTCAGGGAATCTCAAGTAACCTGATTCCAGATATACTGAGGCCTAAGGAAAAGCTTTTGCATATGGAGGGATGTAAAATCAAAAGGTGACTGTGGGGTTAAATACAGTGCTTTCTTATGAGGTCTGCAGGAAAGCATCCTAAAGGTCCAGACTGGAAAATATTTGCACAACTCTTTTCTGATACTTTGGCTATTTCAGCACAAGCCAGCATGCTCTGTCTGTAACAATACCTTCTAATTAAACACCACCAAGTCTGGACTTGCATTCAAAGCAGAAATGAATTTGACCACTTAGTGCTCCTCTAGCCTGAGTCTATGGGCATAGACTGTGATTGAAATGACCTTATATACAGTCAGTTACAGGAGTCAAACTCTTCCTCAACGAGGATTGGTCTGGGGTGATAGGAACCTTTGTGTCCTCTTGGAAATCAGTGACAAAGACATGCTGACTGGTTGAAGAAGTTGTATTCAACTTATCAGCATGTGAAAGATAACAGAAATGAGCTGCAGAACTAAGTGGCAATCTCTTCAGCAACAGCCATTGCAGAGGAGAAGAAATACTGCAGAAAGGCAGGCACTACAGACCGCCAGGATGTCCCATGCCACCACAGACCTATGTGGCCTTGCAAGGTTGCTCAAGGTTGTGTGGAGGTGACACACATGCGTAGCTCACAGACAGCAAAGAGCAATTCAGATAATGAACTGCTGTCAAGCAGTTTGAGGAAAATCTAAGCAAAATACCTGGATTAGTCAAATCATGAAGTGTATGTTCCTTATGTTAAACATTTTGATGGTCTTGCTCAGCTGAGGGCATATGAATTGGGAGTTGGGCAAATGGGGAGAGTGGCCACTCTCAATTATCATAGAATCCCAGACTGATTAGGGTTGGAAGGGACCTTAAAGCTCATCCAGTTCCAGTGCCCTACTGTGGGCAGGGACACCTCCTACTGGAGCAGCTTGCTCCAAGCCCCTGTGTCCAACCTGGCCTTCAACACTGCCAGGGATGGGGCAGCCACAGCCTTTCTGGGCACCCTGTGCCAGCGCCTCAGCACCCTCACAGGAAAGAGCTTCTGCCTAAGAGTTCAGCTCAATCTCCCCTCTGGCAGGTTAAAGCCATTCCCCTTGTCCTGTCTCCACGGGCCCTTGTCCAAAGCCCCTCTCCAGGTTTCCTGCAGCCTCTTTAGGCACTGGCAGCTGCTCTAAGGTCTCCCCTTAAGGAGCCTTCTCTTCTCCAGGCTGACCCAGCCCAACTCTCTCAGCCTGGCTCCAGAGCAGAGCTACTTCGGCCCTTGCAGGATCTCTGTGGCCTTCTCTGGACTGACTCCAACAGCTCCACATCCCTCTTGTGTTGTTGCCCCAGAGCTGGATCAGGACTGCAGGGGTCTGTGTAGAGCGCAGTCCCCTCACACTCTAGGGATGCAGCCCAGCACAAGGGGGGGAGGGGGGAGGGGTGGGTTCTGGGCTCAAGTACACACTGAAGCCAGGTCATAGAGAGTTTCTCATAGACCAACACCCCCAAGTCCTTCTCCTCATGGCTTTTCCATCCAATCTTCTCCAGCCTGTGTCTGAGCTTGGGATTGCCCTGACCCTTGCACGCGGTCTTGTGCAACTTCATGAGGTTCACATGGGTCCTCCTCTCCAGCCTGTGCAGGACTCTCTGGATCCCATCCCTGCCTTCCAGCATGTCAACCATACCACACAGCTATTGTCTTGAACTGGGAAGCCATAGAAGGCTGGACACTTAGGCCAGGCACCTGCAGCAGGTAACTTAATGTAGCTTTAAGCACTCTTAAGCTCTTTGTTTCCTTACCTATAAAATGGGGTTAACAGCAGTGTGTGGTAACACATAGCATTTCTAGTTGCAATGATGTCTTTGCTATCTAGGGGACATTTCCCTTCTCCCCTTGAATAAGGAGAGACCACACACCCGATGTGGTAAACCCAAGTTAGGCTTAAGCTTAATGTGGTCAGAGATAAAATATTTACTAGCTTGGTAGTAAACTTTGTACTGGCAAGTAATACTAATAAAAAGCAGTTTTGATGTATGCAGTACTTATTGGTATATGCATTAAAACATGTGGTGGAATCTGGGGACATAATAAAATGGCTGCTTTTGTTAAACTCAGGAGTGTCTGGTGGTTATGTTGGAGAAGAGGATGGGCACAAGGCAAGGGTACCACTTAAACTGCTTTGCCGCTGGATGCTGCTGCAACACAGGCACAAAAAGGCTATTTTTATGTGAAGCTACCAGGTCCCTGAACTAATGGTGTTTCCCAATAATACAATTTTCCTGCAGTGCCCTGCAGACAAGGCACACCCCACACACAGAAGAACATTTTCACTGCTGTTTTATCACCAGACCTAATTTGATTTAACAAGCCTGGCCCAGATATATCAAGTGCTTACAGATTAGGAAGTTCTTGTGATTACATAGACAGTGTTCATAAAATTCAATGTATCGTGCAAATTGTAAACAGGAAAAGATCAGCACAATTTTATTTACTCCACAGTACTGCAGGTTTGATTCTACTCCAGCTCCCTGCAAAAAGCAAGAGGCTGTATCCTCTTGCTTGTATCCTCTGCAGCCTATGTAGGACTTTGTTGATATTCATGCTCCTTCTGTTCTACTTTCAATACCTTTAAAAATATTTTCTCCCTTCTTGGCACTTAAATACAAGAGACACATATTTGAAGCTCCTCTAAAAGGTGTGTTCAATTATTTTTTTTTTTTCTCTTTTAAGGGAATCCCCTCATTTTTATGTTTGAAGGGGAAAAAACTTCTTGATGTATAGCTTAAAAGAGCAATCTTAACAGTTTTCCTTATTTGTATGTATATATGGATTTGGAGCACTTAGTGCTCATAACCAAAAAATTCAGAACTGTCCTAGAGAAAGGTGATAGATCAGAATTTTCTTGCTGTCTCCATGAGCAAGGACCTCTAAACTCATAAGAGATAACAACTGTGCTTCTCCATTTAATTTGCTTTTGAAGCGATGGAATGCACTCATTTTCCCCTTTGCAAAGTTGTTTGAAGAGCTTAGGGATCCTGGGGCCTGATCAGCGCATATGTGGTATTGGGCTCAGTATATAACCCTTCATTCATTTGGGAACTCGTTCAGCTGCCTGATAAACATCGCCACTCCCGATTAGGCTAAATACAGCACTCTGCCTTCCCTTAGCAGGAGTCATCACTAACAGTCATGTGTTAGATGAAGTAGCCTGGGGGTTCTTTACATTTGACATCAAAGCAGGGCAAAACAAATGTAATTAAAGTCCAGTAATAAAATTTGTAAATTTCCTTAGACCTGTAGCAGAAAATCCAGATGCAGATAAGCTAAAATCAGCTTCAGAATGAGTGATCAGGGAAAGTTGCAATTTCTTTTTAATTTATGGGAGAAGAGATAGCATACAGTATATAAACCTTACAGAATGTTTACTTTAAGTTTAAGCTGCAGAGTAAAAAGATTTTTCCATTCATCATGTGAGTGACTGTACAGTATGAGGCCAACTGGGAACCTGCTGGCAGCCTCGAGCAATGTGATGTTTTTGAGTTCAGAGGTAGGGAAAGGGGATCTTCAGTGCTGTGGACTAATGGCAACCACTCCTTGTAAAGACATAACATAAGACCACCCTTCATTTTACCAACATAATGGTTATCCAACCTCAGAAGAGCAGTGGTAAGTAGGGAAGTGATTTTACTCCTCCTTAGAAACCAACACTTGTTAATTTGTGTTTCCTGTCCTATTTCTGGAAACAACCCTTAACCCTTTTACCCAGTGTCAGAACAAGAGCCCAAGAAGCTGGGAACAGGTTATCCTGTTCCTAACCATTAATGTGCAATGGGCAAGTAGAAAAGTAACAAAAAGCAAACAGAACAATTCTCTTTAATTCTGTGTGAATCTCTTTTTGTCTGGGTCAGGACTGGTCATATTTCCCTAAGGGACTTTACACATCATCCACTTTTTTCTGTCTTAAACAGACTTTAACACACCAAATGCTTCCTTTCCTTGCTGTGCAGTGGCAATTGTTTTAATTAATGACCAGGCTTCTGTTCCTTTGCTTTTATTGAGTAATGTTGTGATTTCAGGAGGCCTCCACGCAGCGGAAGATGAAAATATAAGTGAAGACATTAGTGTGAATAACCAGACCAGAACGCGTCCCTGAGACTGCTGGATTGAAAATACATCTTTCACTAGCTAAATAATATAAAAGGCCTTTGAACCATACTCATCTGATGTGCAGTCCCATTCATTTCCACCAAGTCCTTCAGTGGGAAGAGCCAGACTCTGAAGTTTTCCCTAGATGAAACAACTTACAGGAAGACCGCCGAGCTCTCCAGTGAGAAAATGGAGAGTCCTTATTCTGTCTGGTTTTGTGGCTCTGCCTGAATAACAGGGTCATGGCATGGTAAGATACCTAGCTAGATCTCCTTTAAAACCAGCTAAACACATTTTAAATAAAGCACTCCACAAATGAGAAAGTATTTTCCACTGAGGTCAGTTGCATCATCTCAGCTCTCTGAAGATTAAGGTTTACTGCTTGTTAATGCCACTTGCCAAGGACACGTTTTATTGCCTTTGTGTTACTGTATGTCAGTCAGGAATAAATCTCTGTAGAGCTTCTATCTCGCTCTTCAGCCACACATAACCTCATTTATATTCAACAAAATTTCCTTGCCTGCTCTTTCCCTTTGCCCCCCACCCCCTCTTCCTTTGGACAAGGCATTTCAATGAATCTGTGCAGGCACAATTTGGGACTGAAATGAAGATCTCTATTCAGAGGCTGAACAAATTCTCATCAGCTTCCTTAGATGTAGGGTTAAGCTCCTTGGTTCCCTTCACCCCTTTGTCTGCAACTTTCTCGAATCCAGACTGCCACGTTCAAGCAAGTCTCCAATCTCTCCTCTTTCACAGGCCTCTTGATTAGTGGCTTTCTTTTTCCAAGACTATAGATACAATTATTAGAAATTCCTTTTTTTGTGAACACATTGAATGAAGGTATGAATGGAGATGCTAAGATGAAGAAAGTGAGAAGCTTAATATAACTTCAGCTTCTGTAGTTAATTAGATTTGGATGGCTTCAGAGGAGCAGCTGTATTTTTTTTTTTTTTTTTTTTT
>NDXB01010976.1:103312-119657 GCA_002631895.1 Agapornis roseicollis | reverse complement strand
AAAAAAAAAAAAATCCCTTAACAACCCAGGGAAAAAAAAAAAAAAAAAAAAAAAAATATCTTGATAAGGTAGTATAGATGGCAGAATTCAATGAAACAGAAACATTATCCTGGAGAAATCACTTATATTGCTTTTGATTATGGATTTTTAACTGATCCGCATGAAAGTAGTGCTTGGTGGTTCTGACACTTTGAAGTGCACTAAAAAATGGTCATCAAAGAAATCCCTTTCATTTTACCAGTATACTATGGGATTAAATTAAACTGAAACCAGAAAATCCTTTGAAGATCACCCCATCACCTTTCCAGTGTAAAATCAGTTGGTGCCTTTTCAGAGTTCTTACCACTTACTTTCACCAGGCGAACCAAGGGTTTCTTCAGTAGTTTCCTTTGGAGTCAGTTCCAGGTTCTGAATGGGGTTTTCATTAGGATTTTCCTGTCTAATATTTTCCATTGCTATGTTTCATCTCATTATATCTAATTATACTCCCCTAAGCAACTTGAAACTATTCTTATCCCTCCCTTCAGACACTTACAGAAAATTATCTTCTTCCCTATCTGTGTTTGCCAAGTCACAGTTATTTAGTTGTTTTAACCTTCTGTTCCATTAACTTGACTTTCCTGTTATCCAAAGGCTATACAGAACCTTACTTAAAATATGGAATGACTCGTATTATTGTAAGCATAATGGGTTAGGTTTGCAAAATATTTGTCTCTTCGTTGAAATTATAGTCACAAGTATTACATCACATTTGAAACTCCTATTTCCTGTCATTCTGTGGCTGGCTATTAAAAAGGTTTGACCTTTTAATAATTTCATAATTGATGTACTAGTGTGCAGCTGATGAGTATTATTGACTTCAAGGATTTATTAGCTTTCTTCTTCTATTACATGAGAGGAAATCCAAACTAGGTACCTTATTATTTGACACTGATGATGTCATGTAAGGATTCTTGACCAAACCTTTGTAATATCAATCAAGGAAGAGACTATCTGACGTTAACTGTAAGACCAGACTAACTGGGTGACTTCTGTAACTTTAAATGTTTGTGGCACAGCTTTTGGACTACTGGCTTTCAAATGTTTCTGAAGATCTCCCAAAGAGAAAATTTTACAGAAAAAAGGAAATAATAGTTTGGTAAAGACAATGTGAATTATATCACTAAGTTTGGGGCCAATACAAATGTTATATTATATTTAAATTCATGATTTTAGTAACAACAAAACCCTGGCCAAATAAGCCTCAACTCACCTAAAAGCAGCTATGTAGAAGACAACATGCAGACTAACCCAGTCCCTCTGCATGCATCTCTAGAAAGTGATAAATTTCACCTGTCTTTGTTACTGATCTTGGTAAAAGACATGGAGCTGTTGGAACAGGTCCAGAGGAGGGCCACAAACATGAGCCGGGGACTGGAGCATCTGCCATACGAAGACAGGCTGAGAAAGTTGAGACTGTTTAGCCTGGAGAAGAGAAGGCTGCGTGGAGACCTCATAGCAGCCTTCCAGTATGTGAAGGGGGCCTATAGGGATGCTGGGGATGAACTCTTCATTAGGGACTGTAGTGACAGGACAAGGGTTAATGGGTTCTAACTGAAACAGGAGAGGTTTAGATTGGATATAAGAAAGAAATCTTTCCTGTTAGGGTGGTGAGATGCTGGAATAGGTTGCCCAAGGAAGTGTGCTCCATCNATATAAGAAAGAAATCTTTCCTGTTAGGGTGGTGAGATGCTGGAATAGGTTGCCCAAGGAAGTTGTGAGTGCTCCATCCCTGGTGGTGTTCAAGGCCAGGTTGGATGAAGGCTTGGGTGACATATTTTAGTGTGAGGTGTCCCTGCTTATGGCAGGGGGGTTGGAACTGGATGATCTTAAGGTTCTTTCCAACCCTAACTATTCTATGACTCTATGATTTTTCCCGATCTGCCAGTAAGACAAATACAGATAATGGCTTGGACACAAGCAGCTTTGGAAGAGTTTCACCATGTAGAAATACTCTCAAACCTCCAAGGTATTTTATGAGCAGTGATATTAAAGAAGCCCTTTCCCTTATCAGGTTGTGTGGGTTATTCTTTCTAGATTCCTTTCCTTTCCCTCACTCTGTATTCTAGGCTCTGGGCAGACCAAGACATTACAGCAGCTCCCAGTGCCTAAAGGTGCTACAGGACACCTGGAGAGGGGCTTTGGAAAAAGGCTTGTAGGAACAGGATAGTGGGGAATGGCTTTATCCTCCCAGAGGGGAGACTGAGATGAGCCCTTAGGCAGAAGTTCTTCCCTGGGAGGGTGCTGAGGTGCTGGCACAGGGTGCCCAGAGAAGCTGTGACTGCCCCATCCCTGGCAGTGTCCAAGGCTAGTTTGGACGGGGCATAGAGCAACCTGGTCTAGTCAATGGTGTCCCTGTCCATGACAGGGTATTGGAGCTGGAGGAGCTTTAAGGTCCCTTCCAACCCAAACCAGTCTGTGATTATATGATATGATCCTGTAGGATGAAGACCCATGATTCCTTCCTTTCTCGCTCAACAACCCATAGCAATCCCATGGGAAACAGCAGCCTGTGTGTTGCCAGAGATGTGGGATGGTCTCCAGTGATAGCTACCTACTGATAGCTACCCAGGCTAGATAGAAGCCTACTCCACACAACACAGCTTTTTTCTCTGTGTGAGTGGTGGATTTCTTCCTCCTGCTAATATCATGTACTTCATGTGAACATGGTAGTACAAGAGTATTACAGAAGGATCATAGACCCATCTTCAAATCTGACCAAAACAGGCCAAGAGAGCTCAGAGTTATAAAGTGGAGAACACAGATGGATAAACAATAGTATGAATGCAGAAGCCTTTTTTCCCTTCAGAAGCTTAACTAAGAAAAGAACAAATCATTGAACAGAATTTAATAATTTTTATTTTATTTTTTAATTTATCAGGGACTTGTTATTTTACCCCTGTTATGAAAGCTGAGAAACTGGGAATCCAATTACAAAGGCTAGATAAAAGAGAATGATAGTGAAGAATTTTAATTGGATGGAAAAAGACATTGAATGCATGTTCACTAGATACATGCTTCAAAAGCCCTAGCACTACAAGTGTACACACAGAGGTCACTGTAGAAAGGGATATAAGATGACTTAAACACAGAAACAGTGAGCCACAGATCTGGTTTTCAATCAATAGAGCTAGAGAGAGCTGTTAGACCTCTGGTGCAATTGATTACTTCAAGAGGTAATAAATAGTGATACTGACATTTAGAATGTGGCCAAAGTGAAATTGCTCATCTCTTTTGTCAGCTTTATGTAAAGTGTGAAAACCTCAGCAGCAGGTACCAAGGATTTGGTAACCTTTTATTTCCAAGGCTTACTAAACATGTTGTTTGGGGTTTCTTCTGAATAGATCTTACTATGTTTTTTATTGTTGTTATTATTATTTCTGTAAGCTGCTGCAGTAAAGAGGATAGTCACCTCTTTATATCATGGTGACCCAAAGGCCTCTCAATACTTTAAATTAGAAAAGTCCAAATTTCTTGTCTTGAAATACAATTTCAACTTTGCAGATCTTTCCTGCTAAGTATGGCAAACAGCTGTCATTTAACTCCTGCTAAAGTGAGAAAAACTGGTTTGTATGCAGCAAGACTTAAAATCTAAATCCAGCTGAGCCTGAGCATTTCTCAGCAGTTTGGTAAACTTTATTGAGTGGTGTCCATGGACCCATGGGATCCAGGCATTTAAATTACTGTCAAACCCAATGACAAAACTCACACTGGTTTCAAAGATGTCAGGATTTCATTCATCAGAATGAGATCATCTATCAGACCTCTTTGTTCAGTCCCTGTGAACACAGGAGCATGTCAGCTGATGTATCTGACTACAGTTCAGGCTGAGGTGTGTGGGTTTAATCTCTTTGAGAGAGCGGCCCAGCATCTGACAAGACTTTGCAGTTAGGATATATACTGTGAATAAAATTCCTTTGCTGCTGGATCTGTTTGTAAGATATTATTTATGTTTTAAATGATGCACTTTCTGAGACCTATTGCTGTAAAGCACATCTACACCTGACTCTGTAGCTTCCATTAATAGACCTAAAGAAGTTTTATTGCCAGGGAGACAGAGACAGCCACACCAGGTTTGTTGGTCCATCCAGTGAAATTGTGAATGTTAGATCTTCCAAAGGAAAGGTATAAATATGTCCACAATGAATACTATAAAAGTTCTTCCCAGAGAAGAAATGTGCCCCTAATACATAGGTCTGCAATGCAGAGAATGAAATTTCCTTCTCTTGCATTGAAATCATGGAACTTCCTTCTGCCCTCGCTTCTCAGACGTCCTTCAGGAATGACAGTAAAACCCTGCCCACACACACTGAGAAAGATTTACATATTTAAAGGTATTGATAGATTGGGGTTTATACAAATTAACCTCTACTCATAGTTTTGATCCCACAAACCACTGCTAAATTGCATTTAGCTACTGCCTCTTTCTTTGGTGTTGGTGACAGCTAAAGGAATGCACTGTTTTTTGCATCCTAAAGGTCAGCTCTGAGTCTTGCCTATGTTCATGTGTCTATGTTCACGTGTACACTTCTATGCACTTATATGGACACAGAGATAGATAGATCTTAAATGGCTAGGCTTAATAGGACAATATAGTAATAGGGTAATAGGAGGGGAAGGGAAAGTATATTGCTTACTCTGGTGTGCAAAGATCCTGAGATCAGAGGTAAAGGGAGTTAGCAAGTCTATTTATTTGAGCCTAGAAGAGGATACTCACTTTATTCTAGTGTCCTGGCCTAACAGTGAAAGCTTGGTGCTGCCTCACCTGTCCTGCCTTCACATGTAACCACTCTGAAATAAAAAGGAGATTACGCATTTCAGTGTATCTCAATGATATAGCAGTGCATGGTGTTGGACGTGAATTGGCACACACCATCCCTGCGCTTGTAGCATGACCAATTCATAACCTGCCTGACCTGTTACAGCATACTAATAAGCTGACTGCTTTGCTTTTGGGGAATTTTTTTTATTCTCCTCCACTATCTAAAGGTCAAACATCCTTGACCTCCACAAATAACTGGTAACACTAAAACATGCCGGAGAACTGAGAACTGTGTTTTCTTGTGTGTGTAATTTAAAATGACATTAGGGAAAAGAGAGAGAAAATAATTAAAATTATCACTTTTAACACTTCTATTTTTACCTATAGTTCTAATGAAAAATTAAGTGTAATTATACAAAATATATAAAAACATATATATAAACATATATATGCACAAACCATATATATAAAAGAAAGATAATTTTCTGAAATCTATGTTTGCACAATAATCTCATAGTATACTGAAGAGGAACTGAAAATGAACTTTATATGTCTGTTCCTATCTCTGATTTACATCTGTGTTTTTATCTATGTGTTTTCTATATCAAAGTCACCAAACCATCTCTTTTACCATGTTAAGGATATTTGCAATACTTTCAACATAAACTTTTATATAAACCTAGTATTTTCAAGCAAAAATTATTCTTTTTAAAAGTATTTTAAACTACTTTGTCTGCTCATTAGCAGCCTTGTAGGGAGACATAGTAACATCTGTATCTTTTAATAGTACCCCTCCTTCTCCACTCTAAATGTTGCTCCAAATCACAAGCTCTTTCCCTTTTCAGCAGGTAATTACAGACACTATTACCACCACTTCTAAATACTCACAATCCTTTTTTCTGGAAAACAGCTATAAGAATTGCATAAATATATAACTCTGTTCAATTATTTTCTTGCCCTTCCCATGCTATGGATCTGTTTGCTAGTAACACTAAAATACACACCCTCCTTATCTTGAAAGAATCAGGTAGAGTCTATCTGAAAACAAACTTGATTATAAGGCAGCAACAACAAATGGCAACAAGTCAAAGAACATTATAGATGTCATTTGCCAAAGGAATCCTCTTACAGCTTGTGGACATTGAATTATTGACACAGTTTGCAGGATTTTGGGTAGCTGGTGTTTTTGTAATGTTGTATTTCAGTATTATGATGGCAAAGTTTTCTAAGCTGTCATTGTGGTTTCCTCTGTAGGTCTTCCTAGATGTTCCTTTTGGGACCCATGTAAGACAGACATATAGATGAGATAATAAATTTCAGAAATCATTAGATATTGGCTATGGACTGACATAATATAGTCATCAGGAAATCATTTTGGATACAGCTGAGAGGAAATCACCACTAAATGGTGACAAGGCTGACTTAGCTCTGGTAACTAACTTAGGCTAGAAGGGCTTTACTGCTAAAGTGCTTATTTCCCTCTATTAATTGAAAAGGAAATCCAGACAACTAATTCAAACAAAGAACCACTAAAGACAACTGTCATTTTTGTGGGATTAAACCTGTCCAAAAAATAGTCAAAGGTCCTTAAGAAATAATTCAAAAAAGGCCTACAAACAGAAGTGCATAAGAGGTTGTTCATACTTAGAGTGAAATGGGTCTTAGATGTATGATTAACCTCAGACATGGTAAGAATCAACTGTTAGTAAGCACAGCAATTTTTTTGTAGATGTCACATCACGGAGTTTCTGAGGATATTTTTGGGGGATGCCTTCCATGTACTGTGGAAAGGGGATAAAAAATTATCTTTCTTGTGAAATTTAATAAAAACCACCATAATTCTGGCACTGCAAAGAGAAGGGAGCAAGGAAAGACCATAGTGACTGTATACAAGGAAACATTGTACATTGTGGGGATATAACATTAAAAGTCTAAGAAGTTTGTGCTGAAACAATGGAATGGAAAGAACCTTTGGAAAGATACACAAAAAGAAGCAATATTTTCAAAATATCAGGCAAACAAAATGGTCTCTTCTGGAGCCTAGGAAAAGCAAATGCTTGATTTTGTTTTGCCCTTGTATTAATGCAAGGCTTTATGGTACTTACTTATCTGTCTTACTTTCCTAACCAATGCCATTTGTGTGTGGTTTAAATGCAATTCTCAGCTTCAAATAATAGCTGGTGATAGACCCTTATGTGTATTTAAATGACGAATATTATTCAGCAAAGCCACTGGCGTTCTTCCCCATGGTAGACTGCTGATCCCTTCCTATTTTTGAGGAAGCATTGGTGGGAAAAAGCACTATCTGGATCTTTGCAGCTCAGTCAACCATTCATCCTCTCACTGATATCATTAGACTGGCATCAACAACTAAAGGAGCTAATTGCCACACCTAGTATCTAGCTGAAATTTCCCTTGCTGCTTTTTTAGCCCACAACTACTCTCTTTGCCATGGAATTTTTTAAATTGCAGCAGTCTTTCATGAATCTCTGGGTTGCTACACCTTCAGTCTTCTCTAAACCAAGCAATCCCATTTTTTAAATTATCTTATATAGACCATGGTTTCAAGGTCTCTAACCATTCTTCCTGATCTTCTCTGAGCTGTCTTAAATTAGGCCATGTCTCTCTTGATGTTTACTGAACAAAGTCACCTGGATCTGCTGAATTTGAAGTAAACACAAATAGTGGTACAAAGCTGTGCTGAACCATAGAATCATAGAACAGTTAGGGTTGGAAAGAACCTTCAGATAATCTAGTTCCAACACCCCTGCCATAACCAGGGACACCTCACACTAAAACATGCCACCCAATCCTTCATCCAACCTGGCCTTGAGCACTGCAGGGATGGAGCACTCACAACTTCCCTGGGCAACCCATTCCAGTGCCTCACCATCCTAACAGGAAAGGATTTTTTCCTTATATCCAATCTAAACCACTCCTGTTTAAGTTTGAGTCCATTACCCCTTGTCCCGTCACTACAATCTGTAACGAAGAGTCCCAACCTAGCATCCCTATAGGCCACCTTCAGATACTGGAAGGCTGCTAGGAGGTCTCCACACAGCCTTCCCTTCTCCAGGCTCAACAGCCCCAACTTTCTCAGTTGGGACCTTCATACTGGAGTTGCTCCAGTCCCCTGATTATATTCGTGGCCCTTCTCTGGACTTATTCCAACAGTTCCATGTCCTTTTTATGTTGAGGACACCAGAACTGCACACAATGCTCCAAGTGAGGTCTCAGAAGAGCAGAGTAGAGGGGCAGGATCACCTACCTCAACCTGCTGGTCACGATCCTTTTGATGCAGCCCAGGATACAGTTGCTTTCTGAGCTGCAAGCTCACATTGCAGTCGGCTCATGTTCATTTTCTCATCAACCACCACCCCCAAGTCCTTCTCCGCAGGGCTGCTCTCAATCTCTTCTCTGCCCAATCTGTAGCTGTGCCTGGCATTGCTCTGAGCCACGTGTAGGACCTTGCACTTGGCATGGTTAAACTTCATGATGTTGGCATCAGTCCACCTCACAAGCACGTCAAGGTCCCTCTGGATGGCATTCCTTCCCTCCAGCGTATCCACCCACCCACACAGCTTGGTGTCATTGGCAAACTTGCTGAGGGCCCACTCAATCCTACTGTCCATGTCAGTGACAAAGATGTTAAACAGGACTGGTCCCAACACCTACCCCTGAGGGACACCACTCGTCATTGGCTTCCAGGCGGACACTGAGCCATTGACCATAACTCTTTGTGTGTGGCCATCCAGCCAGTTCTTTATCCACCAAGTGGTCCACCTATCAAATTGATGTCTTTCCAATTTAGAGACAAGGATGTCATGTGGGAAAGTGTTGAACGCTTTGCACAAGTCCAGGTAGATGACTTCAACTGCTCTACTCCTGTCCATCAGTTCCATAGCCCCATCATAGAAGGCTACCAAACTGGTCAGGCAGGATTTCCCCTTAGTGAAGTCATGCTGGCTGTCACCAAGCACCTTGTTGGTTTCAATGTGCCTTAGCATGCCTTCCAGGAGAATCTGCTCCAAGATTTTTTCCAGGCATAGAGGTGAGACTGACTGGTCTGTAATTCCCTGGGTCATCCATTTTCCCCTTGTTGAAAATGGGGGTTATATTTCCCTTTTTCCAGTCGTTGGGAACTTCACCTGACTGTCATGATTTTTCAAATGTGATGGACAGTGTCCTGGGTTCAGCAGTAACAGTCAGTTTTCTCCTTCTTAGTAGCTCATGCAGTGCTGTGGTTTTGACTTTCAGCCCAGGAACAGCTCTGATAACACTGATGTTTTTAGTTGTTTCTATGTCATGTTTAGTCTAACTAAGGACTTTGTAAGTCTCATGCTCTGACAGGGAGGAGGGAAAGCTGGGCGAAAGCAGAGACAGGACACCTGACCCAAACTAGCCAAAGAGGTATTCCATACCACAGCACTTTGTGCCCAGGATGTAGAACAGGGGGCTGTTACCTGGAGGGGCTAGATTTCCTTCCTTTTATTATTTCCCTTATCATTATTATTGTTGGTAGCAGTAGTGGTTTGTGTTATACCTTAGTTACTGGATTGCTCTTATCTCAACCTGTGGGAGTTACATTTCTTTGATTCTTTCCATCACTCCAATGGGGGGAGGGGTGGGGGCGGGAAGGGGGGTGAAAGAGTGGGGACTGAGAGTGGGAGCTAAGTATCTTTAAGCCAACTGGGCTTAAAGCAGGACAGACAGTGGCTTAGCAACTTCATTCGCCAGCTCCTTCAAGACCCATGAATGGATTTCATCAAGTCCCATGGACTTGTACACATTCAGGTTCTTAAGGTGGTCTCAAACCAGATCCTCTCCTACAGTGGTCTCAAACCAGATCCTCTCCTACAGTGGGCCCAAGGTCTTCATTCTCACAGTCCCTGCATCTGCCTTCCAAGACTTGGGTGGTGCAGTCAGAACATTTGCCAGTGAAGACCAAGACAAAGAAGTCATTCAGAACCTCACCCTTCTCCAAATCCAGAATAGCCAGTTCTCCTGATAGCTTCATGAGAAGGCCCCCGTTGTCCCTAGTCTGTCTTTTATTTGCAATGTACCTATAGAATCCCTTCCTGTTATCTTCCACATCCCAGCCAAGTTTAAATCTAACTGGGCCTTAGCTTTCCTAACCTGGTCCCTAGCTTTCCAGACAACATCCCTGTATTCTTCCCAGGCCTCCTGTCCTTGCTTCCACCTTTTATAAGCTTCTATTTTCCTCTGAAGTTTCCTCAGCGGCTCCTTACCCATCCAAGGAGGTCTCCTGGCTCTCCTGCTGCACTTCCTTCTAGTTGAGATGTAACACTCCTGAGCTTGTACGAGATGATTTTTGAATATCAACCAACAGTCTTGGGCCCCCTGTCCTCTAGGGCTATGTCCCATGGAACCTTACTAAGCAGGTTCCTGAAGAGGCCAAAGTCTGCTCTGTTGAAGTCCAGGGCAGTGAGCTTGCTGCATATTCTTCTCACTGAAGCACAAGAGGCAAAGACTGTGGCTGAGAACAAGACAATTATGTTAATAGTTTCTTACCCTCTGTCTCTGTGTGTTCTTGCAGGCTGTCAGCTGAACCCCATGGAATGTGAGCCATTGGTATTCATCCTCTTTATTCAAATGAAACCACATAAATAAAACTTGTAAACAGACAACAGCCTTTGAAGATACTGAATCTCTAATGCATATTGCTTTCCCCTCCTGTGCTTTATTTTCACTTAAATAACAATGAGATTTTGGAGGGGAGGTAAGGCTGGGGGGCACACCTGAACCTGCACCTCGGAAGAGCTGCTGGTTGTGGGCAGTGAAATCTGTGGGCCTTGTTTATCCACTAGCTCTACTTGCTTTGAAAAGCCTGAGATCTGCAATTACTGGGGATCAGTATGTACTAAGCCAGAAAGTCACAAGTTTCAGGAAGTAGTCACAAATTGGGAAGAGTGGGATGACAAGAAACTTATGAAGTTCAACAAGGACAAGTGTCAGGTTTTGCACCTCGGTAAGCACAATCCAGGAGCACAGAGTACAATCTGCCCGGATGGGGACCAGCTCTATGGAAAGTGACCTGGGGGTGCTGGTGGACATAAGCTCAAAAGGAGTCAACAGTGTGCAGCTGTGGCAAAGAAAGCCAACAGGATGATGGGAAACATCAACAAGGGCATCACCAGCAGAGATAAAGATGTCATTGTCTTCTCCACTCAGTGCTTGTCGGGCCACACCTGGAACATCAGGTTTGGTTCCCACTATATAAAAAAGATGTGGACAAGCTGGAAAGGGTCTAGACAAGCTGTGTGAGGAAAGGCTGAGAAAGGTGGGCTTGTTTAGTCTGGAGAAAAGGTGGCTCAGGGGAGACATTATCACCATGTTCCAATGTTTAAAGAAGATGGAGACCCCCTTTTTTACATGAAAGAAATGAGGGGTGATGGGTACAAGTTACTCCTAGGGAGATTCCAATTTGACACAAGAGGAAATTTTTCACAATGAGAACAACCAGCCATTGGAATAATATCCCCAGGGAAGTGGTGGATTACCTAACATTGGACATTTTTAAGATTTGGCTGGATAGGGTGTAGGGCTATCATATCTAGATCATGCTTTGCCAATAAAGAATGGACTGGATGATCCTTGAGGTCCCTTCCAACCTGGTATCCTATGATTCTTTGATAAGATGTGTTTTCTAAATAAATTCTGCATTCTGGATTTCCCAGCTTTCCAGAATCTATCGAGCTTTTTAGGTTCTTCACTTCCTTTCAGCAACAGATCATGTTTTCATATTTCTGGTTTTGTTCCTCTCCACAGCAGTCAGGTTCATAACTGCTCTCCCACTTCTGTTCATGCACTGTACTGCATCCATCCACTCTGCCCGTATTTGTTGGACACTCTTGTAGACACAAACTTCCCACCCCACCGTTTATACTTTCTATCTTTCCATTCTCTGCTTCATGACCAAATATTTCCTCCAAATAAAAAATGGACCTAAATATCTGGTAATATCTGTCCTGACTCAATTGAACCTAAGCCCCATTCTCCAAAAGTTTTACCTCACTTTCAGAACCTGATATACTTTTCACCTCTCCCTTGCCTAGCTGACTTCCTGAACTTTTAGTGGGAAGACCTTTCAGGGACCCTGCATTGCACAGTGTTGGAGATCAAAGTCTCCTCTTTGATTTCAGAAGACCTGCAGCTCCCCTGTCTTCCTGCAGTTCCCCTTCACACACTATCTTCACATTTTGAGACAGTAAAGATGAAATTTTTCTGGATTTCCCCTGTTCCCTCAGGATATACTGCCTCTCCCTTTCTCCCTGTGTTATGTTTGCCTGCCTCAGAACCAGTCTCCTAACATTATGTGATCTCCACATTCAGCAATATGTAAAGCAGTGCAGA
Organism: Agapornis roseicollis; assembly: GCA_002631895.1. NCBI lineage: Eukaryota > Metazoa > Chordata > Aves > Psittaciformes > Psittacidae > Agapornis > Agapornis roseicollis. Next base: position 107,482 of record NDXB01010976.1, on the reverse strand, counting down.
AGCCTTGGGCATTGTAAGAAAAAAGCTTATTAACTACCTAAAGAGAAATTCTGAACAAGAGCAAAGCCATGACATTTTGCAGGATTAGCTAGCACACAATTTTCAATTAAAGGTAAATTATTGCTCCTATCATTGTCTTAATAGCTTGATGGATGTGGTAAATATTTACAACAACCCAGTAAGGTGAGGAATTCTGTATTATATGAAATGAAGACAGCCTCTATTTTAAGTTTTAGGAAAATGAAATTAAATTCTTTTTCTATTGAAAAATGACCTATATATTTAAGACTTCATTGGATTATATCTCAATGCTGCTTTTTCTGTCTCTGCTTTCTGGCTCTGGCTGGATGTAATACTAGCAGCAGCTGTAAAGGTTGAGGCTAACTCATTACACTGGTCCTACCCCTAAATCAAAGCAAGGACCTGCCTGGAGCTCCAAGCCAGTTCCTTTCACTCCTTCAAAGGGTCATGAAACAGAATACGGAAATGGAAACTTATTGGTAGACATCTAGTAAGAAGTGCAGAATTGTTCATTGTCCTCAGTTCAACAAAAGGTTGCATCTCCTCTCTTTAAGCCAATATGGGACCCCACCAGTCCTTTTGAGTCTGATGGAGCCAGGCAAAGAGCCACCAAGGTCACCTCAAACTCCCTTGTGGCAAAGTTATGCAGCAGGGATTACTACATGCCTCAAACAGCTGAGGAAACACAGCCTGGTGAGATAACTAATCAACTAACAGACCTGAATGAAACAGGGCAAACACATCAGCTGTCACTAATGATAGTATACACTGTCCAATTTTATTCACTTGGGCTACTTTAATACTCAACTCCTTTCCTATTTAACCATAGGTAATTCTTAATTAACTTTTACTGACATGTCACTTGTACTCACTGAATGCATTATCCAGTCCAGATATTTTTGGGAAAGGACACTGTAGAACAAACATCTTTCCAGTTATGCATAAAAAGGGCTGTTAAGAACACATATGCCTTAAAAAGTTTAGTCACTTGGCATGCCTGATTTTCCTTTAGTACTTCCTTTTGTGTAAGAAGAAGACTGAGACCTCAAATTGTACAAATGAACACCTGATTTAATGAATTTTAGTATCCTTCCCAACTCATTCTTGAGAGGCCACTGAGGAAGGCTTTGTGGTTTATACTGGTCACATTTTTGGTGTACATTGCTCTTCCAACAAAAAAAATAAGATCCTCACACTTTCTCCATCTTAAAAACTACATTAACTTCAGGGTTTCTTTTTATAAGATAATTGAGTGCACGATTGCACTCAACAGACAACACAAAAAATAACATATCAAAGCTTGATCCTTCTCGAATGATATTACAGATACTACATCAGGTTCTGTCTTGTCCAAGAACATCACCTCACCCTTTCTAATTTGGCTCAACTCCTTACCATGTCTATCCATGCCAGCAACATTCTTTAGTTGTTCTCCATATGGTTTTAATCCTATACTCACAAAGGATGCAAAATAAAATGATCTGCACAATGTAGAGATCAGCCTGAATCATGAGGTTTAGGTCCTGTTCCCAAGAATATTAATATCTGGAAGAACCAAATCTGGGAAGTAAAGGCTTTTCTATATAATAAATTTTGCAGTAAACAGCACAAGCTACCTGGCACCGACCTTTTGCTCTACTGACTTAAGTGACCATGGAAAAGCTATAAGGGCTTCTCATTGAGACTACTGCACTGCTTGAATCAGAGCTGACCTACCTAAGAATAACAACGAAGGTAGGGAGGGGCAGGGAAGGAAATTACAATTCAGACCCAGGTTGTTCAGCAATAGGAAGAGGGAGGGAAAAAGAATATTTGAGTAGGTTGGAGAAGTCCTAAAGAACTGGGAATTCTATTTCTGCAGTGATGAGGAAGGGATCACAGTGATGGAGGCAGTTGCTGCCCCCCATTGCCCAATTCCCACCGTATCTTCTTCCTCCATGGAGGAAGCAGCAGGGAAAAAAGCAGCTGAAAAAGAAGCTGAGCCACAGATGGTTTACTCCTCTTTTCCTTAGGAACCTCATCTTCACAGTGATTGCCTACTTTGTCCGTACCCTGACACGGATATTGTCCAGCAATAAATTATTGTTTCTGCAAGTCAGTACCAGAAAACCCTAAATGCAACAGGAACAAAAAGCAACCCTGAGATCCCATCTTTGGCAAAACGTCATCCCACTGAGTTTACCTGAAGGGTTTTTAATTGAATACAGGCAGGTTAAAATTCAATAAAATAATAATGTTTTCTACCTGCTACTTTTCTGTGGCAACAACTGTAGGTTGCTACTCCATTTTCATCCTCTGCAAGAATGAGGTCTCTCATAATTAGTATCTGGAAACATAATAGGTGTCCAAGGCTGGATTTATTTTCTCTTTCCTTCCCTCTTTTCTTTTGTAGCATAAAGGTGAGTTAACAACACTGTCTGTTCTGCTGAACTTAAGCTAGATCCTGCTGAACTGCAATTCATCCCAGCAGCAAACTGTTTATTAAAGATGTGTCACATGCCCATATTCTGTGGATCATCACAGGAGCTGACAGTGCAACAAAGGCTTGAAATCCAGTGCATATCACTAGAGGATGTCATTAAAATGAAAGTGAGACCAAAACCTCACAGCTGTCACTCATTATCTAGGACACTCTCACACAGTAGATCTCACACACTTCCCTTTATCTGACATGGGTCTCCTAACTTCCCCATTTTCACTGTAATGAAACAGCTTCCAACCAAAACCATTTTGAAACAAAAAAAAAAAAAAATCCATAACATTTTATTAAAGATGTGCATTTCTACTCCTTTGGAGTTCTCCTGAGAGTCCAGTTAATCACTGCATTTCTCTTTTTGGTCACCTGCTGCGTATTTTATAGGCTGTTAAATCTCAGAGCTTAAAAAGATGAATAAATAGGAATGACTGAATTTCAACCACTCATACAGAGCTTTCACAAGAAAAATTGTTCTAAGCCACTTGCCCTTATCTCAGACCCAGCCTGAACATGTCTTTGTTCCAGTTCAAATGAGACAGGCTGATAATATTTCTGTCCTCATTATTTTTTGGGTTTTCTTCTATTTCTCCAGTTCTGGTTTTGATTGGGTATTTAATGACTACGATAGTTAGGTCAAGGCTGTATCAGTGCTGTCAGTGAACAGCTTTCAGTCATGAGAAAAGAGTGGTCTTAGCTGTATTGGCCGAAGGTAGGAAACAAGAAACCTCATAAGCTCATTCTGAAATACTTGATATCCAGTCTGTCAGACAAATTTTACACGTATTCAGCTTCATCAACACCGGAGACACTATGTCAGAGTAAAAATAATGGAGTGTTGACTCAGGCTTCTATAATTTTTAAGTCATTCTTGATTTACTTTAGGCTACATACAGTATATTGGATTGCTCCTTGTTTTCACGCTGGAACCCACGTCTCAGGGAACTGTTTTCACTACAATACCAGTGGCCAAAGGAAAATTCAAATACAAGACAAAATCTGTGGTATAATTATTTGACTGTGATCTCATCCTATATCCTATGTAATTATGAGACAGTTCCACTTTTTTATGTCTATAATTGCTACAAATTCATATTAAATGGAAGGTCACCCATATTAGCACAGATTTCAGACTTACCACACTACCCTGTCACTGCTTTGATATTAAAGATTTTGACAAACATATTTGGTATATTAAAAAAACAACCAATAAATTAAGGGTAATGATATAATTTACACAAAGATTTTTGTGATTCAAAATTTTATTTTTAGAATTGCAGTGCACGACTTACTCTGTAATTATTTAAAACTTTTATTTTGCCCTAATATATGTACAACTGCTACAAAAATTGTCAGAATAATTCTAGTACAACAGCAGGTTAAATTCTGCTCCATTAAGAATAGAGAGTTAATAATGCCAGTCATATATTTAAATTTAGGGGTAATTACACATGTTTAAAAGTAAATACTAAGAGTAATTACAGTGGAATTGCAGTAAAACAGCCATGCAATGAGAAACACTCCATTACCCAGCATACCTGAGGCAGGTGGAAACTCAGCTAAATCAGATGATTTATTACTTAAGCCAGGTACTTGGAAAATTTTTTAGGGACAGTTAATAAAGATCAGCAGAAACACAGGTTTGATGTGGGTGTTTTGTTTTTTTTTTTTTTTTT